>CAWUFW010020601.1:0-146533 GCA_963921515.1 Calotriton arnoldi | reverse complement strand
TAGGAAGGTGGAATCTGACTATATGGTTGCCCCCACTTTTTTTATGGTGTTTTGCTGGTTTATGACTTAGTTGGACTGGGATCCTGCTATTCAGGGCCCCAGTCTATCTGCTTTCTCTGTAAAATGGATTCCATGTGCCTTAGGCACATCTCTGATTGGGATCTGGAGTGCCCTTATAAGTCCCTAGTATATGGTATACTATGTACCAAGGGCATAGGTACCTCAGAGGCCTGCCAGGGGCTGCAGCATGTATTATGCCACCCCTGGAAGGCCATCCAAACTGACACCACAGGTCTGCTACTGCAGCCTGGGTAAGGTGGTGCATGCACCCCTTACTGTGATATAGGTTACCTATATCACGAAATACATACACACCTAGAAACCTATAAGTCACTCCTAAGGCAGGCCTTATCAATCCTAAAGGCAGAGTGCATGGTTCCTATGTGAGAGGGTGCCCCTGCATGAGCAGGGCCCCTCTGCAAGCGTTCGGAGACCATCTCTGATGCTGTTTGTAGTGCAGCCTGACCATATACTCTTAAGCGCATTATATCCTCGCGGTAAAATGCTAACTTTGGAATGGCTGCACCTAAACATGTCGTGTTTGGTGTCAAACATCTTGGAATACTACCCCCCGCCAATCCTGGCGGCGGGGGTAGCATTCCACCCTTCTAGAGGAAAGACATGTTAACTCTGGCTTACCCGGTAACTTCTTTCTGAAGCCCTGGCATCACAAAATGGATGCTGCTGCCACAGACACAAGTCTGGCCTCCTGCTGCTGGACGAAACTCCGGCAGGGGAGGCCTGGACAATAGGTTTCCTGTTGCAGGGAGGGTGTGACCACCTCCCCAGACAGGATAATGTGTATTGGGGCTGGGTGGGTGCACTCTTAGAGTGCTTTGAAGTCCTGCACTGGGGGAGCAAAAGGCTCCTCTGTGCATATGCCAGTTCAAACCAGCTCAGGGGCTACCTGCCCCTGCTCTGGCGCGAAACTGGACAAAGGGAAGTGGGTGTAGCCACCCCTCCCTTGACCCTCCCATAGGTGGGGTCATAGAGTTAGTCCCTCCCTGTTTTACTAGTTAAAATGGGGAACCCTTGCCACAGCAAGATTAGATATCCCTGGACTAAACTTTGAAACTGAATCCTGGACCTTCGACGCTCTACATCACGATTAGAGGACTGAAGAATCTCCCTTGGGGTCAAGGAGTGACTCCCCTGCTTGGCAGGCACCAAAAACGATAGCGACGGTCGCAAACTACGCCGCTCCCGCCGGAGTCCGAAGTCCCTGCAGCCCAAGAAGTGGATTTCCTGACTTCTCCAAGGCCATCGTGAGTCCCCAGCGAAGCTGAGGCAAGTGGACCCCACGAGTGACGAGGAACCGCGACCCCTGGGTACCGTGCACTATTATCGAGTGCAACCCCTTCACAACGTTCTACGAACCTGTGCTTTGGACCACGTGTGGTCCCAACCTCCAGCAGGAATCCCTCCGAAGATCAGAGGCCTACACCGTCCTGAGTGACCGTGGGCCCCTGTTGAGTGATTCCGCCCGAGGTGTCTTCGCGATCCCTTGCCAGCCGGCTCGTGGGTCCCCAGAAGACTTTCTAAAGAAACCAAAGGGCTCCCCTGGTTGCTCCAGGCCTGCCCTGACTTACCCTCGCTGGGTGAGTTCCCCAGACCTTGCTGGTCTGCACCATCGACGATCTTCAGCTACATCGAGACTTGCCGTTGCCAAGGCTTGTTGGGTCCAATCCGGTCGCCGACACCGCAGCACTCGACAGACATCGTGTACCAGCCCGAATCCTGCTCCTGGTCGCCAACAACGCCTCCTGGACCTCGTGGCTGCAGAAACGAGACGACCGTCAACGCACCTGAAGCACTCGACATCGGTGGGCATCTGTCCATCGCCTTCCTGGTCACTGGCTAGTGACCCAGACTCTGTCCCCTCTGCTTTCAGGTTCTTCAGAACTCCGATCCACTCTTGGATCCACCCGGACACTTTTCTCCTGGTCGCCAGCAGCACTTTGCAGCAGATCGCCATACGAAACGACGACGAAACCCGACCCCGAAAGGCACCTATGCACCCGGCTTCCCTGGGTGAGGTAACACGAGTACTCCGGTGCTCCCGTGGGTAGAGACTCTTCAAAGTCCTAGATCTCAAAGGGTTTTGTCCTAGTCCTCTTTAAAGTGTCCCTTTCCTCTATTTTCCCGATCCCGACTTTCTCCATAGAAGTTAACGGCGTATCGCGGTTGTGTATTTACACTGCACGCGTCTCCCGTGGGTCCCCTGTGTCACTACCTTGGGTGGTTCCTTGTGGTCCAAGCACTTCTAGAGGCTCTAGGCCTAGTGTCTAGTTCAGTCGTGGTTCGCATACCACTTTATTGGTATATGGTTTGAGTACGCCCCTAGGGCCCAAACGTGTATTTGTGCTATTACTGTGATTTAAGATCTTATAACCTATGTACTTCGAACTCTAGCCTCATAAAGAGACTAGAGGGGTGTGTTTAGTAATAAATACATATATTTTGAATATATACCTGGTGTGGTGCTCTTTCATTTGGTCACTCAAGAGATTATAGACTGGTAAAACAAGCTGCTTTACATTCCTTCAAGACTTAGCCTGAAGGCTGCTCTCCACAGCTACCACTAGGATAGCTTTCAATAAGGTTGTCTTTAACCTACCTACCATAAGAGTCGATTTGGACTGGTGCAAGGTGCCCACTATAATTAGTGGACAGCATATGCCAGGCCAACTTCTCACATTGGTGTGCAGCGTGTGGGATTCCAGCTTGCTATTGTTTTACCAGATAATCTCAATTGAATTGATCAACTGAAAACCACTAAAGGTACCTAAGGTACATATAATTTAAGCTTAGAATATCAGTAAGTTCTACTGAACTTAGAGTTGTGTGTTAAGGGATAGCACAACCCTTTCTACAACTCAAGAGAGTTTAGTAGGCCACACTAGAGTAGGTAGTGCATACACCACACCACACTAGTAATGTCTTTAAAAGCAGGATCCAAAGATGCCCTGCAGGAAGCCATTGAGCTTCCCCCTCCAAGTATGACACACTCCCATTCTTGGAACTGAGAGCTTTGTGTAACGTGAGGAAATTAAGGACAGGCCAAAGTCCCACCACCCAACACCTCCAGGAGTTGTTGGTGGCTTATGATCTTAGTAAGTCTTCAGAGACTGAAGGGGTAGGAGCAGAGGGTGGGCCAGCAGATGAGGAAGGGGCCAGGGGTACTACTACCCCCAGCCCCCCTCTGAAACTGACCAGGAGGGTGACAATGACCCTGACCTGGAAAACCCAATCCCTTCTGGGGAAGATGAAGATGAGGATCTAGAGAACCACACCTTTGTCCCCCAGGAAGGATTATGAGTGTGCTCAGAAAGTCTAGGTCTCCTTCTCAGGAGTCTAACCACTCTGGCACCTCAATAGGGAGCTCTGTTTCTTCTCACAGGAGGGAATCCTCTCATGAGAGAAGAAAGAGACTGGTCCAGTATGAGGAAACTCAACTAGAGATCAGGAAGAAGCAATTGGCTTTAGATAGAGAATCCCTAGATCTCCTTAGAGAGAGAAGAAAGTTGGGACTAGAGTCCCATGGTGGCAACAATATCCCTAGAGATAGGGACAGGTCTTATGACCATAGAAACCTAAACAAGATTGTCCCTCCCTACCAGAGTGGGGATGACATCCACAAATGGATAACTGCACTGGAGAGGGCCTGTAAAGTTCAGAAGGTCCCCCAGAGGCAGTGGGCAGCAATCTTGTGGCTCTCCTTTGCAGACAAAGGTAGAGACAAGCTCCTCACTGTAAGAGAAGAGGATGCTGACAATTACACAGTCTTGAAGAGTGCTCTGATAGATGGGTTTGGCCTAACCACTGAACAGTATAGGTTGAAGTTCAGAGACACCCAAAAGCTCAGACTCAAGACTGGGTTGATTTTGTAGATTGTGCTACAAAGGCTCTGGAAGGTTGGATACATGGCAACAAAGTGCATGACTTTTTAGGATTGTACAATTTGATTATGAGGGAGCAGATCCTTAATAATTGTCAAAACCAGCTTTTGCACCAGTATCTGGTGGACTCTGATCTGACCTCTCCCCAAGAATTGGGAAAGAAGGCAGACAAATGGGTCAGAACCAGAGTAAAAACTAGAAATCAGGGTGGTGACCAGAAGAAAGATTCTACTAAGTCCCAAGAGAAAGGTGGGGATAAATCTAAGGATAAGTCCCCTACAGGGCCCCAAAATTCCTCTTCTGGGGGTGGGTCCCAAACTCCTTCCTCTCCTGAAAAGAAACCATATTGCCATGTCTGTAAAAAGCCTGGGCACTGGAAAACTGATCCCAGTTGCCCCAGGATTGGCAATAAAGAAAATGTTCCTCCCACAACTACTACCACCCCTCCTGGTACTACCAGTAGTAATCCTCCAGTTGGGAGTAGTGCACCCAAAAAGTTGGGTGCTTTTGCAAGAAGGAACAGAGGTGGGCCCCTAGTTTAGACAGGGACCCCTCAACAGACTCCTCTGACTCTGATGGTGGTATAGGATTTGCCACCTTTACCATGGGTCCCATAGCATTGGGCAGGTACAGACTGGAGCCAATGATTAATGGTCAGAAAGCTGTGGCATTTAGGGACACAGGGGCTAGTGTCACCATGGTGGCAGGGAAACTAGTCCCCCTCACCAGCTTTTACCTGAGTTTAAATACCAGGTGACCAACATTGATGGTGTCAGAACAGATCACCCCATGGCCATAGTCAATCTCAGCTGGGAGGGGTCACAGGCCCAAAAAGAGTGGCAGTGTCCCCAACCCTACCTGTAGATTGCCTGATGGGCAATGATTTGGAAATTTCAGCCTGGGCTGAAGTTGAACACCAAACCCATCTTAGGATGTTGGGCGTCCCTGCAAAGGTTAGTGGGGCTGTGATGGCCACAGCCCCAGCCCAAGACTTTGGAGAGATGGAGCCTGAAAGAATGGCCCACTCTCCCCCAAAAGAAAGCAAAAGGGTTGAAGAAAAGTCTTCTTCCCCCAGACAGTAGGTAAGGGTCAGCCTCCTCAGGGAACTGACCCTACCCCTAGTGAAGGAACTGCCACAGAGGTAGTCAGGCCTGGCCTGGCCACACCCCTGATGGCAGAGGACCCTTCCACGGTGGTACCCAGTCTGGAGCAGGTAACCTGCCCCTCTCTACCCTGCCTCAGTCAGCCCAGGGCTGCAGAGGTCAGGGAGGTCAGTGGACCCCCGGGCCCCCTGTCCAGAGGAAGCCCCCATCAGCAGATTAGGGGCAGCCAGTCTAGTAGCCCTAGCCAGGTGAAAATTCCTCTACACACTGAGGGATCCCCCATACCTTTATGTAGGGACCTCCCCAGAAGGACTCTGGTAGGCAAGGGCAAACCTGGGACCAGAAGGTTCCAAACCTGCCATGTCCCTCCAGTGTTCCATCCAAAGGGACCCAACCCCCAGCTGTAGGCAGCCAAAGGTTGACCCTTAGAGCAAAGTGCAACTCAGTCATGGAAAGACAGGCATACATGGTGACCAGTGATCTGAGGAAACTGAGGCCAACATTCCTAGGGCCTCACTTCCCTACTCAGACACCTCACCAGCCTTGTACTTTACCTAAGCACACCAGAGGTAGTGATTCCCCATGGTGGAGACCCTCTCATACCCTTAGGGTGAGGGATTGCTTAGTGGACCATAACATAGGGGGCAACCATGCTAGTGCAGGTGCTTCCTTATATGGCCACTTAGTCAATATAGGCTCAACTGGCCAAGGTTAGCCTTATCTCCTTTCGTTTGGGGGGGTTATGTAGGAAGGTGGAATCTGACTATATGGTTGCCCCCACTTTTTTATGGTGTTTTGCTGGTTTATGACTTAGTTGGACTGGGATCCTGCTATTCAGGGCCCCAGTCTATCTGCTTTCTCTGTAAAATGGATTCCATGTGCCTTAGGCACATCTCTGATTGGGATCTGGAGTGCCCTTATAAGTCCCTAGTATATGGTATACTATGTACCAAGGGCATAGGTACCTCAGAGGCCTGCCAGGGGCTGCAGCATGTATTATGCCACCCCTGGAAGGCCATCCAAACTGACACCACAGGTCTGCTACTGCAGCCTGGGTAAGGTGGTGCATGCACCCCTTACTGTGATATAGGTTACCTATATCACGAAATACATACACACCTAGAAACCTATAAGTCACTCCTAAGGCAGGCCTTATCAATCCTAAAGGCAGAGTGCATGGTTCCTATGTGAGAGGGTGCCCCTGCATGAGCAGGGCCCCTCTGCAGCGTTCGGAGACCATCTCTGATGCTGTTTGTAGTGCAGCCTGACCATATACTCTTAAGCGCATTATATCCTCGCGGTAAAATGCTAACTTTGGAATGGCTGCACCTAAACATGTCGTGTTTGGTGTCAAACATCTTGGAATACTACCCCCCGCCAATCCTGGCGGCGGGGGTAGCATTCCACCCTTCTAGAGGAAAGACATGTTAACTCTGGCTTACCCGGTAACTTCTTTCTGAAGCCCTGGCATCACAAAATGGATGCTGCTGCCACAGACACAAGTCTGGCCTCCTGCTGCTGGACGAAACTCCGGCAGGGAGGCCTGGACAATAGGTTTCCTGTTGCAGGGAGGTGTGACCACCTCCCCAGACAGGATAATGTGTATTGGGGCTGGGTGGGTGCACTCTTAGAGTGCTTTGAAGTCCTGCACTGGGGGAGCAAAGGCTCCTCTGTGCATATGCCAGTTCAAACCAGCTCAGGGGCTACCTGCCCCTGCTCTGGCACGAAACTGGACAAAGGGAAGTGGGTGTAGCCACCCCTCCCTTGACCCTCCCATAGGTGGGGTCATAGAGTTAGTCCCTCCCTGTTTTACTAGTTAAAATGGGGAACCCTTGCCACAGCAAGATTAGATATCCCTGGACTAAACTTTGAAACTGAATCCTGGACCTTCGACGCTCTACATCACGATTAGAGGACTGAAGAATCTCCCTTGGGGTCAAGGAGTGACTCCCCTGCTTGGCAGGCACCAAAAACGATAACGACGGTCGCAAACTACGCCGCTCCCGCCGGAGTCCGAAGTCCCTGCAGCCCAAGAAGTGGATTTCCTGACTTCTCCAAGGCCATCGTGAGTCCCCAGCGAAGCTGAGGCAAGTGGACCCCACGAGTGACGAGGAACCGCGACCCCTGGGTACCGTGCACTATTATCGAGTGCAACCCCTTCACAACGTTCTACGAACCTGTGCTTTGGACCACGTGTGGTCCCAGCCTCCAACAGGAATCCCTCCGAAGATCAGAGGCCTACACCGTCCTGAGTGACCGTGGGCCCCTGTTGAGTGATTCCGCCCGAGGTGTCTTCGCGATCCCTTGCCAGCCGGCTCGTGGGTCCCCAGAAGACTTTCTAAAGAAACCAAAGGGCTCCCCTGGTTGCTCCAGGCCTGCCCTGACTTACCCTCGCTGGGTGAGTTCCCCAGACCTTGCTGGTCTGCACCATCGACGATCTTCAGCTACATCGAGACTTGCCGTTGCCAAGGCTTGTTGGGTCCAATCCGGTCGCCGACACCGCAGCACTCGACAGACATCGTGTACCAGCCCGAATCCTGCTCCTGGTTGCCAACAACGCCTCCTGGACCTCGTGGCTGCAGAAAGCGAGACGACCGTCAACGCACCTGAAGCACTCGACATCGGTGGGCATCTGTCCATCGCCTTCCTGGTCACTGGCTAGTGACCCAGACTCTGTCCCCTCTGCTTTCAGGTTCTTCAGAACTCCGATCCACTCTTGGATCCACCCGGACACTTTTCTCCTGGTCGCCAGCAGCACTTTGCAGCAGATCGCCATAAGAAACGACGACGAAACCCGACCCCGAAAGGCACCTATGCACCCGGCTTCCCTGGGTGAGGTAACACGAGTACTCCGGTGCTCCCGTGGGTAGAGACTCTTCAAAGTCCTAGATCTCAAAGGGTTTTGTCCTAGTCCTCTTTAAAGTGTCCCTTTCCTCTATTTTCCCGATCCCGACTTTCTCCATAGAAGTTAACGGCGTATCGCGGTTGTGTATTTACACTGCACGCGTCTCCCGTGGGTCCCCTGTGTCACTACCTTGGGTGGTTCCTTGTGGTCCAAGCACTTCTAGAGGCTCTAGGCCTAGTGTCTAGTTCAGTCGTGGTTCGCATACCACTTTATTGGTATATGGTTTGGTACGCCCCTAGGGCCCAAACGTGTATTTGTGCTATTACTGTGATTTAAGATCTTATAACCTATGTACTTCGAACTCTAGCCTCATAAAGAGACTAGAGGGGTGTGTTTAGTAATAAATACATATATTTTGAATATATACCTGGTGTGGTGCTCTTTCATTTGGTCACTCAAGAGATTATAGACTGGTAAAACAAGCTGCTTTACATTCCTTCAAGACTTAGCCTGAAGGCTGCTCTCCACAGCTACCACTAGGATAGCTTTCCAATAAGGTTGTCTTTAACCTACCTACCATAAGAGTCGATTTGGACTGGTGCAAGGTGCCCACTATAATTAGTGGACAGCATATGCCAGGCCAACTTCTCTCACTGCAGTATGTAATCAATGTTTTCTTTTAAGCATTACCTACTCAGACATCTTGTGACCTATGCCTCTCTTCGTATGATGTTATTTTTCTTGCTTTCTGTAACTGTATGCAAATAACAAATATTATTATACCTTTCAGTCTTTTCTATTCTAACACTTCCTTTGTCTTTTCCCTTTCTTTTAGACGCCCTCACCTATTCCGGTACAGCTGCTGCCTTTCTACGTGGTTTCTGGTAAGTATAACTCTCTTTGTATTTCCCTAAATTATTTTTGCAAAGAACTACGTTTTATTTTCAAACCTTTTTAACCCTACACCAACAAAGTATATACAAGAGAGGTAGCTGTCTGCCAAGTTGCTGCTCAAACTGAAAACACTCAGAGAATCTTCCAGAACAGGAAAACTACGATGAAATTCTCGAGAGTGCCAAAAGCAGTTTCACGACTTGTGCTGAATCTCCCTCAAAATCACAAACACTATTCTCCATAGGCGTGGTATGTTAGTATTAACTCAATGCCCATGCACTATGAGGAAATGATTTATTTGGTCTGTCTCCCTGCACGCATGCCCAAAACTTCCAACAACAGAATCCCAGCTTACTGACTTTGCGCCTCTGAATGACGCTGGGTACTCCGGCTGCCAACTAGACGCGAAGAAGGTAAGCGTCGAAGATAATGCGCGACGAGAATCTTTTCCCTGACTAACTGCGCGCCGAAAACTACTGGAGCGTCGTACTGCTGGAACTCTTCAGGTGAGGTGCGCGCTAATGCGGGCACTTCACCTGGACATTCCAAATTGCTCAGAGTTGAATAAACACTAGTGTGCTGCTCGACAGAGCGTTTCTTGGTGGCCATATTAGGTTTTCTCCTTGCCGAGTACCGCCTCCAATAATGACCTAACCTAGTGTTTGTGGAGGTTCCAAAGCTGATTAGACCCGCTGAGAACCCTTTCTTCTTGGGGGCTGATTGATCCTGACTCACACAGAGCAAAGATACAACGTTTAATCGATACACAGTGCGGGCACATGAATGTACAATTAGGTGCCTGCTTGAACAGTGTAAAGTTTAAACACTCTACTGTATACATCGGAAAGCCTCATCTGACAACGAGAGAAAATAACTAAAACATTCTATTTCACATCAGTACCTACATAGCTGCCAAGGTTTCAGATTGCCATGTGTGACATTTTTCATAATTTCAGTGTAAGAATGAGTGACATTTCACCGACTATGAGTGACACTTTTTCATTAGCAAAATCAAGCAATGAAGGTGCTATTGACCTCTGAAGGATGACTCACAGAGCAGCCCTGCGCTCGGCCCTACAGATTACTGATGATTAAATCTGCAGATGTCATCTTGCAGATAAACGTCCTCACACTCAGTCAGACAGGATGAAGAGTCAAGAGCAGCCCTGCCTGCAGAATACAGTCTACAGAGTCTGAAATTAAATGAGATTATTTGCAGCGTGCATGTGCGCTCGATGCTAAAGTTAATGTTCATAACACAGAGAGACTAGTTACTTAACAGAGTCAGTGGCGGAAGCGAAAAACAAATAGTAAAAACTTACTTGAACAACGCCGGTCTGCTCTGTCAGTCAAGCCTGACTGTCTCACACCGACACGGACCGGTCTCGTCCGGCGGCCGTGAGCCGCACGGCACGGGGTCACCGGCGAGGTCACGGCCGCACTGGCACACATGATGACCGGCTGCACCACTGCTGGCAGACTCCCCGCAGCACCCGTGATCATGCCCAGTCATGCCAGCACCACGGCCCGGCGGGCCATCATTGCTGAGTGAGTCAGTAGTAGTCGCGACGAATGCGCGCTGCCGTCGTCCCGCCGGCTGCCCGAACGCCGCTGCTGCGGCTGCCTGTGTGGTGGGTGGTATAGTTATTAATTTATGCGCGGTGCAGCCAGAAGCAGCTGAGGCAGCACTGCTGCGGCGGCGAGCGCACTTCAGACCACTACTAGTGACTCCGAGTCCCACGCCGCTTCTCAGTGGCGACCTCACTTCCTGCAGTGCAGGACTGCACGGCGTGAGATCACATCCGTGAGGGCTGTGTGTCAGTCAGTGACTCCTGCTGCGCGGCGCCGCGGGCAGCCCGGGAATTAATTAATGCACATTGCAGCCAGACTGGCAGTCGGCTGAGGCCCGGCCGCAGATAAATAATTGTAACATTGTAGCACTCACTGCAGCTCTCTCAGTGACTCAGCCAGAGCTGAGGAGCAGACAAATTACAGATCCTTAACTGTTAATGAGCCAGAGCTGCTGGCGGCAAGTCTGCTGGGAGCAGCAGAGCCTGCGCTCGCACTGGCGGCGTCGTAGCCAGTTTCAGTGGCACTAAAATGCGTGACAAAGCATTTCCAGTGCGGTGATGCGGAACACCACACTGAAATGCGTTAGTGTCACACGTGGTGCGTGATACTTGGCAGGGCTGTACCTATACAAATTCTATTTGGCTGTTGATGGCATCTTAGAATTTTAATTCTTTTGAAGTTACAACCATTTGCAGCATATTATAAATTGAGGGTGAGCAGTAGAACATACATGAACTTCAATCAATCAATCAGGGGTTTGTATAGCGTGGCTACTCAGCCATGAGGATCTCAAGGTGCTGAAGGGGGGGAGGCCTGCTGATCCATCTAGGTATGGAGGTTCAGTCGCAGAGCCAGGTCTTGAGATCCTTCCTGAATTGGGTCAACGACGCAGAGTGCCTGAGGTGGAGAGGCAGGGTGTTCCAGGTCTTGGTGGTGAGGTAGTAGAAGGATCTTCCTCCAGGTCCGCTCTTGTGGATCTGTGAGTCAGAGGCCAGGATGAGTTGGGTGGAGAGGTTGTCTGGCAGGTGTGTGGAAAGTGGTTTAGATATTCTGGTTCTGCTTCATGGAGAGCCTTGTAGATGTGTGTTGAGGAGCTTGAAAGTGATTTTCTTGTTGATTGGGAGTTAGTGGAGTTGTCAGAGGTTTTGTGTCATGTGGCTGCGGCGTTTTTGACATTCTTTCGTTTTCTGGGCTGTTTCCAGGTGATGCCGGTATAGAGTGCCTTGCATAGACAAGTCTGCTGGTGATGAGTGCGTGGGTGACCGTCTTTCTGGATTCTGTGGGGATCCATCTGAATGTCTTTCAAAACAGACGGAGTGTATGGAAGCAGAATGAGCATACTGTGTTGATTTGTCGGTTCATTGTGAGCATAGAGTCCAGTGTGATGCCAAGGTTGCGTGCATGGTCCGTAGGGGTGGGAAGGGTTCCAAGTGTGGCCGGCCACCAGGAGTCGTCCTAGGCTGAGGGGGTGGATCCCAGGATGAGCACTTCAGTCTTATCCGAGTTGATCTTGAGGCAGCTGTATTTCATCGAGGTAGCGACAGCATTCATTCCGTTGTGAAAGTTGATTGTGGCAGCTGTGGGTTCTTTGGTGAGGAGATGATCAGCTGGGTGTCGTCTGCGTAGGAGCGATGTTGTATCCATGGCTTCTGATGATGGCTGCGAGGGGGTCCATGAAAATGTTAAAGAGGTTTGGGCTTAGGGATGAACCCTGGGGCACTCCCGGAGCTGATCTCTGTATGTTCTGAGAGGAATGGGGGTAGTCTGACTCGGTGTGTTCGGCCAGTCAGGGAAGGAGTGGATCCAGTCCAGTGCCTTGTCATGGATGCCTGCATTGTGGAGTCTCGTGATTAGGGTGCAGTGAGAGATGGTGTTGAAGGCAGCCGAGAGGTCCAGTAAGATGAGGGCTGTGGTTTTGCCCCAGTCAAGGAGGACCGGTTTCGGGCTTTCAGGCCTTATCAGCCAGGATATCTTGACTCCAGTGGCATGGAGAGCACGGGACCCACGTCTGGGCATACCCGTCCCACTCGGGTGACAAATGCAAAAAGAACAATTGATGGACAGAATGCAGATCAATGTCATACATTCACCGCAGTACAGAGATCTGGGCCCAAATCCATCATTTTTTTGCTCACCATGCCATTCCAGTTTGGACCCAGCCATATGCAAATCAGTCTTGACCCTGCGCCCAATGGGAACAGTCCATCCCGAACTGCCAGGCCAGGTCCTCCCTGGACTGGAAATAAGCATCCTAGGACCGGTTTTGGGCTATCAGCCCTCATCAGCCAGGATAGCTTGACTCCAGTGGTATGGAGAGCACGGGACCCACATCTGGGCATACCCATCCCACTCGGGGTGACAAATGCAAAAAGAACAATTGATGGACAGAATGCAGAACAATGTCATACATTCACCGCAGTACAGAGATCTGGGCCTAAATCCATAGTTTTTTTGCTCACCATGCCATTCCAGTTTGGACCCAGCCATATGCAAATCAGTCTTGACCCTGCGCCCAATGGGAACAGTCCATCCCGAACTGCCAGGCCAGGTTCTCCCTGGACTGGAAACAAGCATCCTAGGACCGGTTTCGGGCTATCAGCCCTCATCAGCCAGAATAGCTTGACTCCAGTGGTATGGAGAGCACGGGACCCACATCTGGGCATACCCATCCCACTCGGGGTGACAAATGCAAAAAGAACAATTGATGGACAGAATGCAGAACAATGTCATACATTCACCCCAGTACAGAGTTCTGGGCCTAAATCCATCGTGTTTTTGCTCACCATGTCATTCCATTTGTTTGCCCTAAGTTGGCAGTGTGTGCTAATTTTCTCGCTGTTGGTACCTTTTAGAGGAACAAAATGGGCCATCTTTGTAAATGCATCCACACAAACTCATATGGTATCAAAACCTTGACTAGATGGTAATTCTACTATTAGATCTAGTGTTACTGTATGCCATGGGTATGGTGGGGTCGGCAAAGGTTGCAATAGGCCCTTAGGAGCTTGTCTCTCCGGCTTTCCCCTCGCACAAACTTCGCAAGTGGCTACATACTGATGAATATCTCTGCTCATGTTTGGCCACCAAAAACAACGTTTTACAAGGTCTTCTGTTTTCAATACTCCTTTATGACCTGCCAAAATGTTATCATGACATTCCTTTAACGCCTTCTGCTGCAACTCTGGAGTAGGCAGATAGAAAGTACCCGAGCATGATATGGCAAATTTTCACGAATTTCCCATCTGGGATCTTGTTTTACCCACTCTTCCATTTCTTCCAGTTCCATCGAAAACCGTTCTGCTCCTTCCATGGATTCTTTCAGCACTGCTCCAATCACTTTCCCTTCTGCTATGATCTTTTGGTACTTGATCTCTTCTGGCCCACCTTCAGTACCCAGTCTGGATAAGGCATCCGCCTTACCATTCTGAGCTCCCGGCCTATATGTGATGGCGAAGTCATAGTCCGTAAAATACAAGGACCAGCGAAGTTGCCTTGGCGTCAGTGTTCTGGCAGACTTTAAATATTTTAGGTTCCGATGGTCGGTATAGACAGTGACAGTATGTTTAGCACCCATCAAATAATGCCTCCACTCTTTGAACACATCCTTAATTGCCAACAACTTCTTCTCCGTTATAGTATAGTTGACCTCAGCTGGGGTCAGTTTTCGTGAACAGAAAGCCACTGGATGCAATTGACCAGTGGTCTTGTGTCTTTGAGACAAAACTCCTCCCAAAGCCAGATTAGATGCGTCGGTCTCAACAAAGAAAGGCTCCGAAGGATGTGGATGCAGCAAAATCGGAGCGGTGGAAAAGTCCGTCTTCAATTTCATAAAGGCTTCATTGGACCAATGGAAATTGACCCCTTTCTTTAGTAACCTTGTTAAGGAATCAATTTTTAAGAGAAATCTTGGATAAACCTCCTATAGAAGTTGTCAAATCCTATGAAACTTTGGACTTCCTTTACTGTTCTTGGAGATTTCCACTCAGTAACTGCTTTGATCCTATTTTCATCCATGGGGATTCCGTTTGGCGATAGCACAAATCATAAGAACTCTACTGTGGATACATGGAAGGCACATTTTTCCAACTTGACAAATAAGCTGTTTTCTCGCAATTTCTGTAGAACTCGATATAAACTATTGCGCTTTGATCGATAAATTCTTTTAATACATCATTGATGAAATGCTGTAACGCAGCTGGTGCATTACAAAGCCCATAGGGCATCACTTGATATTCAAACAGCCCATGCTTGGTTCTGAACACCGTCTTCCATTCATCTCCTTACTTAACTCGAACAAGGTGATACGCCCCTCTCAGATCTAGTTTGATATAAATCTGTGCCTCTTTTACTTGATCCAAGAGAACTGAGATTAAGGGCATTGGGTAACGGTTCTTGATGGTTATGCGATTTATTGCCCTATAATCTATGCAAGTTCTTAACTCACCATCCTTCTTAGGAATGAAAAAAAGCAGCGATGACACCGGGGATTGTGAGGGTTTGATGAACCATTACTAAGGTATTTCTGTATGTACTCTTTCAAGTGTTTGTCTTCTTTCTCGGTTAGGGCGTATATCCTGCTGCAGGGGAGATTAGAACCAGGTTCCAACTCGATTTTACAATCAAACTCCCTATGTGGAGGAAGTTTCTCTGCCTCTGATTCGCTAAATACATCTTGATACTCTGCATATACTGAAGGTAGTTCTGTGTTTTGGATAACGCAGATTGTCGCTCCTCCATCACATAAATGTGATGCTGGGGTCTTCATGTGGTCTTTTGATTATTCTTGTAACAATTCTCCTGGCAATATGCTGAATCCAGTACGATTGATCGAGCACTCCAATCGATGGTCGGATTATGCTCTGTAAGCCAAGACAAACCCAATATCAATTGAAATTGTGGAGCATCATTTAAATTAAATTGTGAGGTTTCACGATGTCCTTCCACAGATTCCAATTCCACTGGTTCTGTATGGCTCACAATGGGCCCCGATGAAAGATTCATCCCATCCATCGCTCGCACTGCTTCCCTTTTTTCTTTTCTTATTGCCTTCAATCCAATTTTTCCGGCAAACCCTAGATCACAAAAATTGCCTGTAGCTCCCAAATCCACCATAACCGTTCTCTGTTTCAAGGTGGTCTCTCTGAACTGGAGGGTCATCAACATTCCAAGATGTGGGGAAGAGGACTGCAGGGTATTGGCAAGCAGTGATCTTTTGAGTTGATTCAAAATCTGCAACCACCAGTCCAACTCCACTTACTGATGGTGCTGAGCTTTTTCCGGCGGTGTCTGCTTTGGTTTCTTCAGACAGTTATGAGCAGAAATGGCCACCACTACCACAATAAAGGCATTGCTTGTTAACTCTTCGCCTTTCCTTTTCTTCTTTAGATAGTGGTCCTCGGATTGTACCAATTTGCATTGGCTCTACACCTTGCTGGGAATCATTTCCTTTTGTACTTTCTGTTTTTCTCGATCAAATCTTGGTATACTTGATTGGTAATCCCTTCTTTTCGCTCCTCTTCTTTCATTCTGTCGAGAAGTCAATTTCCAAGAACTAAATCTATCAATGCTGAAATCTCTGTGGGTTTGTTGGATACCTGGGCCAAGGCATCTTTTAATTCATCCTTTAATCCATGATAGAACACGGCAGATCGCTTATTCTCCTGGCCACTCTGTTTCCACCACTAATTTATTGAACTGGGCCAGGTATGAAATTAAATCTCGGTTGCCCTGTCTAATCTCCAACAGTTCATTATCCGTTGCTTGCGATGCCTTTCAACTGTCAAAAATTCTGAGGAACTCTTTTTTGAAGTCATCTATATCATATAATATGGGATCATTGCGGGTCACTAATGGCATGGACAATGACGCTGCATCCCCACTCAAATATGAGAGTATGAAAGCCACTCGCGATTGCACGTCTGGGAAAACCACAGGACGGCACATAAAATGTAAAGTGCATTGAGTCAAAAAAACCTGTGCCTTCTGGGGGTCTCCGTTAAAACGCTCTGGGGGCCAAAGGTATCACTGGAGACAATTAATGTATAACCTGCGTTGTAACTTTGGGTAGAGGAGCTGTGGGATCACTAGAATGTTCCTCATGATAAGCTGAGATTTTAAAACTAGACTCAGATACTAAACTATTCATTTTCATTGTTAAATCGGCAGTCTCTCTCCGAGATGTAATTATATCTTGTCTAAGTCCCCTATTTTCTTCCCTAACAGCTATTAATTCTTTCTGTATTCCTTCCAGGACTTCTCCTAATTTCTTCACATCAAAACCAGTCCGCCATTCTGCTCAGGTTGCAAATACCACATGGGCACTTCACTCTGTCAGAAGATGCAATCCACTAATATGCACAGGAGCAGAATGACGCCAGTTCCCAACGCCCCACAATAGTTTCCCAGTAAGCACGTAATATATCTTGTGAGTCACTGTGGAACCCACCAAGAGAAAGGGGATGGAACAGAGAAGAGACAGTCACAAAATGTATTCGCTCTGGTTCTTCCTCAGAACTTTCATTCTTCTTGCGCGTTCTTTTCTTGCATTTTTGGTTTATTGGAAGCTGAACTGCAGAAAAGACATACAATAAACAACTACTACTGCTTGGTATGTAATCAATGTTTTCTTTTAAGCATTACCTACCCAGACATCTTGTGACCTATGCCTCTCTTCGTATGATGTTATTTTTCTTGCTTTCTGTAACTGTATGCAAATAACAAATATTATTATACCTTCCAGTCTTTTCTACTCTAACACTTCCTTTGTCTTTTTCCCTTTCTTTTAGACGCCCTCACCTATTCCGGTACAGCTGCTGCCTTTCTACGTGGTTTCTGGTAAGTATAACTCTCTTTGTATTTCCCTAAATTATTTTTGCAAAGAACTACGTTTTTATTTTCAACCTTTTTAACCCTACACCAACAAAGTATATACAAGAGAGGTAGCTGTCTGCCAAGTTGCTGCTCAAACTGAAAACACTCAGAGAATCTTCAGAACAGGAAAACTACGATGAAATTCTCGAGTGCCAAAAACAGTTTCACGACTTGTGCTGAATCTCCCTCAAGATCACAAACACTATTCTCCATAGGCGTGGTATGTTAGTATTAACTCAATGCCCATGCACTACTGAGAAATGATTTATTTGGTCTGTCTCCCTGCACGCATGCCCAAAACTTCCAACAACAGAATCCCAGCTTACTGACTTTGCGCCTCTGAATGACGCTGGGTACTCCGGCTGCCAACGAGATGCGAAGAAGGTAAGCATCGAAGATAATGCGCGATGAGAATCTTTTCCCTGACTAACTGCGCGCCGAAAACTACTGGAGCGTCCTACTGCTGGAACTCTTCAGGTGAGGTGCGCGCTAATGCGGGCACTTCACCTGGACATTCCAAATTGCTCAGAGTTGAATAAACACTAGTGTGATGCTCGTCAGAGCGTTTCTTGGTGGCCATCTTAGGTTTTCTCCTCGCCCAGTACCTCCTCCAATAATGACCTAACCTAGTGTTTGTGGAGGTTCCAAAGCTGATAAGACCCACTGAGAACCCTTTCTTCTTGGGCGGCTGATTGATCTTGACACACATAGAGCAAGGATACAACGTTTAATCAATACACAGTGTGGGCACATGAATGTGCAATTAGGTGCCTGCTTGAACAGTGTAAAGTTTAAACACTCTACTGTATACATCGGAAAGCCTCATCTGACAACGAGGGAACATAACTAAAACATTCTATTTCACAGCAGTACCCATACAAATTCTATTTGGCTGTTGATGGCATCTTAGAATTTTAATTCTTTTGAAGTTACAACCATTTGCAGCATATTATAAATTGAGGGTGAGCAGTAGAACATACATGAACTTCAAACAATCAATCAATCAATCAATCAGGGGTTTGTATAGCTCGGCTACTCAGCCATGAGGATCTCAAGGTGCTGAAGGGGTGGAGGCCTGCTGATCCATCTAGGTGTGGAGGTTCAGTCGCAGAGCCAGGTCTTGAGATTCTTCCTGAATTGGGTCAACGACGCAGAGTGCCTGAGGTGGAGGGGCAGGGTGTTCCAGGTCTTGGTGGTGAGGTAGTAGAAGTATCTTCCTCCAGGTCTGCTCTTGTGGATCTGTGAGACAGAGGCCAGGATGAGTTGGGTGGAGAGGAGTTGTCTGGCAGGTGTGTGGAAAGTGAGGCAGTGTTTTAGATATTCTGGTTCTGCTTCGTGGGGAGCCTTGTAGACGTGTGTGAGGAGCTTGAAAGTGATTTTCTTGTTGATTGGGAGTTAGTGGAGTTGTCAGAGGTTTCGTGTCATGTGGCTGCGGCGTTTTTGACATTCTTTCGTTTCCTGGGCTGTTTCAGGTGATGCCGGTATAGAGTGCATTGCTGTAGTCAAGTCTGCTGGTGATGAGTGCGTGGGTGACCGTCTTTCTGGATTCTGTGGGGATCCATCTGAATGTCTTTCAAAACAGACGGAGTGTATGGAAGCAGAATGAGCATACTGTGTTGATTTGTCGGTTCATTGTGAGCATAGAGTCCAGTGTGATGCCAAGGTTGCGTGCATGGTCCGTAGGGGTGGGAAGGGTTCCAAGTGCGGCTGGCCACCAGGAGTCATCCTAGGCTGAGGGGGTGGATCCCAGGATGAGCACTTCAGTCTTATCCGAGTTGATCTTGAGGCAGCTGTCTTTCATCGAGGTAGCGACAGCATTCATTCCATTGTGAAAGTTGATTGTGGCGTCTGTGGGTTTGTTGGTGAGGGCGATGATCAGCTGGGTGTCGTCTACGTAGGAGGCGATGTTGTGTCCATGGCTTATGATGATGGCTACGAGGGGGTCCATGAAGATGTTAAAGAGGTTTGGGCTTAGGGATGAACCCTGGGGCACTCCGGAGCTGATCTCTGTATGTTCTGAGAGGAATGGGGGTAGTCTGACTCGGTGTGTTTGGCCAGTCAGGAAGGAGTGGATCCAGTCCAGTGCCTTGTCATGGATGCCGGCATCGTGGAGTCTCGTGATTAGGGTGCGGTGAGAGATGGTGCTGAAGGCAGCCGAGAGGTCCAGTAAGATGAGGGCTGTGGTTTTGCCCCAGTCGAGGAGGACCGGTTTTGGGCTTTCAGCCCTCATCAGCCAGGATAGCTTGACTTCAGTGGCATGGAGAGCACGGGACCCACGTCTGGGCATACCCGTCCCACTCGGGGTGACAAAATGCAAAAAGAACAATTGATGGACAGAATGCAGAATAATGTCATACATTCACCTCAGTACAGAGATCTGGGCCTCAATCCATCGTTTTTTTGCTCACCATGCCATTCCAGTTTGGACCCAGCCATGTGCAAATCAGTCTTGACCCTGCGCCCAATGGGAGCAGTCCAGCCCAAACTGCCAGGCCAGGTCCTCCCTGGACTGGAAACAAGCATGCTATGACCCCAGTACAGAGATCTGGGCCTAAATCCATCGTTTTTTTGCTCACCATGCCATTCCATTTGTTTGCCCTAAGTTGGCAGGGTATGCCCAGACGTGGGTCCCTTGCTCACTTTGCCACTGGATTCAAGGTAGCCTGGCTGATGAAGGGTGTTACCCAGAAGCCGGTCCCAGGATGCTTGTTTCTGGTTCAGGGAAGACCTGGCTTGGCAGTTCGGGCTGGATTGTTCCCATGAGGCACAGAGTCAAGACTGATTTGCATATAGCTGGGTCTGAACTGAGGTGGCGAAGTGAGCTAAAGGATGATGATGGATTCAACCCAGATCCGTGACTGGGGGTGAGTGTCTGAAAAGTTTCAGCGCTCCATCCATCATCTCCTTGTGTTTGCTTTGTTTGCCCTAAGTTGGCAGGGTATGCCCAGACGTGGGACCCTTGCTCACTTTGCCACTGGATTCAAGATAGCCTGGCTGATGAAGGGTGTTACCTAGAAACCGGTCCCAGGATGCTTGTTTCCGGTTCAGGGAAGACATGGCTTGTCAGTTTGGGCTGGACTGTTCCCATGAGGCACAGGGTCAAGACTGATTTGCATATAGCTGGGTCTGAACTGAGGTGGCGAAGTGAGCTAAAGAATGATGATAGATTCAACCCAGATCTGTGACTGGGGCGAGTGTCTGAAAAGTTTCAGCGCTCTGTCCATCATCTCCTTGTGTTTACTTTGTTTGCCCTAAGTTGGCAGTGTGTGCCCAGACTTGGGTCCCTTGCTCACTTTGCCACTGGATTCAAGGTAGCCTGGCTGATGAAGGGTGTTACCCAGAAACCGGTCCCAGGATGCTTGTTTCCGGTTCAGGGAAGACCTGGCTTGGCTGTTTGGGTTGGACTGTTCCCATGAGGCACAGGGTCAAGACTGATTTGCATATAGCTGGGCCTGAACTGAGGTGGCGGCGTGAGCTAAAGAATGATGATGGATTCAACCCAGATCTGTGACTGGGGGTGAGTCTCTGAAAAGTTTCAGCGCTCCGTCCATCATCTCCTTGTGTTTGCTTTGTTTGCCCTAAGTTGGCAGGGTATGCCCAGATGTA
Source organism: Calotriton arnoldi (assembly GCA_963921515.1). Taxonomy (NCBI): domain Eukaryota; kingdom Metazoa; phylum Chordata; class Amphibia; order Caudata; family Salamandridae; genus Calotriton; species Calotriton arnoldi. The sequence goes on along the minus strand of CAWUFW010020601.1, from coordinate 125,684 downwards.
AGTAAGTAAGTAAGTAATCTCTTTATTGCATTATTAATTAAAACCTTTGCAATCAATTAAAACATATATATAATAAGCAGAACAACATAATTTGTAATACTAAAATTAGTTAAGTGCATTTAAAAATTGCAATGTTTCCATAAAATTACAAGAAGAATAAAAAACTGGTGTACAGTACAGCCAATAAGGTGCATAGGATGGCATGAAAAGTGCAAAATATTTTGGAGTATAAATTCATGAGAGTTCCTTGGGCAATGCCAATTCCTTTAGAGTTAGTGATGAGGGATTTGATCTAAATAGCGTGGGAGTCTGTAAGTGGACATCCAAAAGTTCATTGTTGACAGTTGCAATCGGCAGTTCGTCATGACGTTTGCTCACCCAGTTCATCTCACCCCTTGCCAGGTAATTCCCATGTTAGTGATAGGCTAGTTCCTAGGCCCACATTCCTGAGCCTGGGATGACATGATGGATTTTGAAGATTTTATGTCGCCGTTCCTGACCCGCAACCCAAGAGTGGCTACTTAAAGACACAACGGAACGGTAGTGATGGACTAAATTACCAGAGTCAGTTCTGGCTGGACTGTTCCCATGAGGCACATGGTCAAGACTGATTTGTATATAGCTGAGTCTGAACTGAGGTGGTGAAGTGAGCTAAAGATTGATGATGGATTCAACCCAGATCTGTGACTGGGGGTGAGTGTCTGAAAAGTTTCAGCGCTCCGTCCATCATCTCCTTGTGTTTGCTTTGTTTGCCCTAAGTTGGCAGGGTATGCCCAGACGTGGGTCCCTTGCTCACTTTGCCACTGGATTCAAGGTAGCCTGGCTGATGAAGGGTGTTACCCAGAAACTGGTCCCAGGATGTTTGTTTCCGGTTCAGGGAAGACCTGGCTTGGCAGTTCGGGCTGGACTGTTCCCATGAGGCACAGGGTCAAGACTGATTTGCATATAGCTGGGTCTGAACTGAGGTGGCGAAGTGAGCTAAAGAATGATGATGGATTCAACCCAGATGTTTGACTGGGGGTGAGTGTCTGAAAAGTTTCAGCGCTCCTTCCATCATATCCTGGTGTTTGCTTTGCAGTCTAGTACTGCCATGTCGACTTGGCAAGTACACCCACTTGTCAGGCCCTAACCTTCCCTTTTCTTACATGTCAGTCACCCCTAAGGTAGGCCCAAGGTACCCCTGTGGGCAGGGTGCGGGTTATGTGAAAGGTAGGACATGCCCTGGTGTGTGTGGCATGTCCTGATAGTGAATTTCTGCCAATTTCGTTTTTCACTATTGCAAGGCTACCTGTTCCCATAGGACAGAATGGGGAGTTTGTCTATAACATCTTATAAACATAACTACCCTTGGGAACAAGGTAGGAAAATAAAGTTTACTATGCCTGAACTCAGAATGTTAAAATGCATCTTTTTAGTGAGGGTGATTTTTACATTCTTTGTTTAGAAAATACCGCTTTTAGACAGTAGGTATTTTCTTGCTTAACCATACAGTGTGCCTCTGCTAGGTTTGTGTATTGCATGTCTGGCTTTTGGGTGACAGGGGCGGTGGCTCCAGAGAGCCTGATGAGTCAGGGCTGGGCTGAATAGACCTGGGCTGCATTTATAGTAGGGGGAGGATATTTCCTTTCACCTGAATGGGCCTGGTCTGCCTTCCACAAAGCTGTCTCCACCTCCTGCCAGGAAGCTGCACCAGTGAGGGCAGAACTGGTTCTGGATGGGTACAGACACTCTCTACCTTCAGAGAACAAAGGATTTTTGTGTATAAAGAGGGCCCAGACCCCAGACTTTTAGATCACTTCTGGGAATCAAGAGTAACCTTTGCCAAGAGAAGAGCCGGAGAAGCTGAGGAGGAATACTGCCTCTGTGCTGTTTGCTGTCTGTGGTTGGCCTGCAGTGGCTACTTGCTGCCAAGGAAAGGAGAAAAGGACTTTGCTGTTTGCTTTGTCACCTGCTGGAGGAAAAGATCTTCAAGGGCTTGAAATTGAGCTTGCCTCCTGTTCTGAAGTCTCAGCGACACAAAGACTTAATTTCTTCTGTCTTTCTGCATCTGGAACTGCTGTTTCAGCTGCCGCAGAAGGAAATTGCAACACCCACGTAGGCGAGCCATGCCGTAACATGCACCGAAGCCGTGCTCACCGCTTGTGAAGAGCACGACGCACCGCCCCGACTTGCACAGTAGGCCTGATGCCTGCTGCCGCCGTGCACCGCGTCGACTCTGAAGCCATCACAGAGGCTGCTGCCTGTGCACGGAGCCGAGGACACTGCATGTGACGTCTACGATGCACCATCTTGAGTCACACTGCAGCCCCGACTTCACCGCATCCAGTGTTTCATCAACTCGGAGCCGATACATGACGTGGGTGACTCCTGAATCCATCGATACCGCACCGTTGTAAGGAACTGACGCCTCGCCGCCACAGTGATGTCACCTCCCTGACACAGTCAGGAGCCTACGTCCCACATCCCCTGCACCGCAGTAAAGAACTGAGGCTTCACCATCCCCTGGGGTCTTAAGGAACCGACGCCACCCGGCGCCAACGAAGCATCACCTCCCCGATGCCGTGCACGTCTTTGCTTTCATCGTTTCAAAGGTTCTGTTCTTTGTGGGTCTGCTTGACTCTGCGCCCCTACGCCATGCACCTCGCGGGCAGCGCATCCGTACTTTGGGATTTTTTTATCTGTCACGACGTCGTAATAACTCCAGGTGGAGTTATTTGTTGCTACAAACTTTAATTGAGTGAATAACCTATTTTTAAGGATATCTTGAGAACTGTATTGTGGATTATTGTCGTTTGGTCTTGTTTTGGTTTAGATAAAGATTATTTATTTTTCTAAACTGGTGTGGTGTCCATTTGTAGTGTTTTCACTGTACTACTGTATGTGTTCACAAATGCTTTACACACTGCCTCTGAGATAAGCCTGTCTGCTCGTGCCAAGCTACCAAGGGGGTGAGCAGGGGTTATTTTAGAAGTGTATCCCCCTTACCCTGACTAGAAGCAAGGGCCCCTATTTGGACAAAGGTACCTACCTCTCCCAACTAGAGACCCCCATTTCTAATAGCCGTCAACACAACCATGAAAACATATACCCTCAATAGCAGTCTCTTACAACTTTTAACTATAGCTGACTTCAAATTCTACTGATTCCATACCTTTTTGTTTCCAACCTTTGTTTTGCCAAAATATTCTTAAAATGCCAGATGAAGCGATTTGACGTGTGTTGCTATGACTTATGTGTGATCTCTTATTTAACTAAAGCAATGCATACAAAAACAATAAAGGCAATCGCCAATAATCGATGTCTGTTGTGAATAGGTTTGACTGGAATTTGCTCAATGTTATGAATTACATTGTTGACCATTTCCTATTGTTTTTTTCTAAACAGTTTTGAAATGGTTTGAGATTAAGACACCATCAAGCAAGACAACTCATCAAGCATGTCAACTATTCACAATGAGAGTCCCAAAAAGCACAATAGGTCTTGGCAGCCAATAACACATTCTCAAAAATGTTCAACAACACCCACAATGTTGGGTTTAACTGAGATTTTACCTTTTGATTAAAGGCGTTATTCTGAGATTTTGCTTGCAATCACTGACACTAAAATGTGGGGATGGTGAGAATAGTTATGGACTTTCAATGCTATGTTAGGCAAGTTTTGCACATGCTTAAAAAAAAGTAATAAAAAGAAAATTAAAATGGGTGGCCCAATATGGAAAAATGTGCGTTCCACAACTCCTCCTTTTGGCTTGTTTCGAAGGTCACAACCTTGATGACCAGCGGTGTATGGTGTATCATCACTAGTAAAATGCATTTTCAGCTGCAGATTACGAATGCTTTAAAACTCATTTATTTATTTCCATACTACACACAATGCAGAGTGCACCAACACTATCAGAACAAAACAATACGTTTCAACTCTGTTTCGCTCTAATGAATGATGTAATTTGATGCTGCTTTTCTTTCCCTACTCAATCATAGACAAAAACAGAGGGTCCAGAAAAAAGTGAGGCAAAAGGTTCCATCAATCATTTGTGTAATTCACGATGCACAATTATGAATACTCGCCTTGCCACTACCCTCAATATTTCAAAGGAATAATGGCTAGGAGTTGGGTTGCATACTGCAAAGATAAGACCTAGATACCTTTTACAAACATGATTCCACATTGTTGTCACGTTTGAAACAGAAATCGGGGCAGGAGTGAAAAGCAGGCATGTACTTATTCCTAGGCGTGCAAATGGATAGCTGCCGAGCCTGTGGAATCGAAATTTTTTTACCAACGAGAGAGAAAAACAAGACATTGAGAAACCAATCCAAGGTCATCACGCTTTCCACCTCTACTAGACTGTTTCCTTCTACGTGATTGTCTGCGAGCACCTAGGTGCCACTGCAAAGTTTTGCCCCCACCCTTATATGTAATTGCAGAACAGAAGGCATCCGTTACAAGAGAGAAAAGAAGCAGAGGCGCTCACGTGAGCCAGCCATCCCAGTTGCTGCTGGTATTTCAGAAATGCAGGTGGCCACGCTGAGTGCACTGAGTAAGAACCAGCTATAAGTAAACCAGACGGGAGGAGGAGGAGAGGCCATCACAGCTGTACACTATGATGGCCAACTAAAACATTCTCTGAGTGAAATCTCCAGTAAGGGAACTCAGCACACATAGGAGGGACATTTTGACAAATGTACCAATAATAAGCCAGCATTTTTAAATGCCACACATAACAACCAATAGCAATTGGGAGGTGTGCTAAAAGCCTATAGAGAGATACAACAGGTCTGGCAGACAGCGCAAAGCGCTGTTGAGGCTTGACCTAAGAACGGCAAGCTGCTCAAAAGAAATGACTACTTGCTGCTCTCGTATTTATAATGGGGTCGCTATAATGTACTTTGCAGACATTATGACTTGCACATATGCCAGCTGGGCGAAGTCTTCTTCGACCTGCAGGCACAAGCTACAGCAGTGACATCATGGCAGAGGGTGTGCAGAGTTAAAATGCCATGGATAAGGTTGCTGTGCAGGCGCTTACACAATGGTCCTGGGAGAAGTTCACAGAACTCCATTCATTTCAAAGGCAGGGGACGAGGCAGGCTGATAAGGAGAAGGAGGTGATGGGTGGTAACAATTTAATAGTCATCATGAGAGGGGCGGTCTGTGGGAGGGGTACAGCTGGCCGCTCTCTGCATTCCTCTGTGTGTGTGCTTCCACTTTATGTTGCGGACGCTGAGCCGGGAGCCCTTTCTCAAAGCAGGTATTGGCACGCATTACATTAGCACCCTGGCTACATTACACAAGATCAGATATATATAGGCTCCAGGAGGTTAAGCGATTTGCCCAGAATCACAGGATATAAAGCTGGCAACGAGACTCGAAGAGCGTTTAGTGCTTTTTTCTAAGAGGAGAGGCCGAGGTCGAGCTGTATCTACCACCTCGTTTCATTTATTTAAACTACAAAAAGCACATACAGCTGCGAAGACACCCCAAGCCTCGGTTGTGTCAGTCTGTATCAGTGTTTGAAATGGAAAAATAGAAGTGCATGTACTCTGTGCCAGAGTACCTGCTTGTTTCAGGTACTCTACCTCTCAAAATAAAAACGTTTCTGTACTCTTTCCCGGGCAGTACTGGCCCATTTAAAGCACTGGTCTGCATATAACTTGTTCTGAGCCTTGTGCTCATTTCTGAAGTGAAATACTTCATACGATCTAGTGGCGGATGACTACACCGTCAGTCAGTCGTGTGTCAAGTGTGAATGATTGAAGAAATGAACAGTGCCTGGTTCGCAAGCCTTGTCTTTGGGGCTAAGAATAAGTCCAAGAACAGGTAGCACAGAGAAGCACTTAAGGGCCACTTAGATGTGCTTAAATTCAAAGTGCTGCTATTAATTTTTGTGGTGCACGTACACCGGGGCATATTAGCAAGACAGGCGATAAAATTATCGCTCGCTTTAGCGGCAGGAAACTGCCGCTAAACGCGATAATGGGCTTGCTAATATGCGTTATGAAATTCCAATAGAAGCCCAGGTTAGATGTCCTGCACATCTAACCTGGGCTTCTATTGAATTCCATCTACGCATATTAACAAGCCCATTACTCGCTCGTTTTAGCGGCTAGTTTCCTGCCACTAAAACGGCGATAATTTTATCGCCTGTCTTGCTATTATGCCCCACAGTTTCTTCATACAAATTTAGCATCGCAGCAGACAGAACAAGGAACAAAACTGTTGTGCATCACTTCCTGCGGCTGCCTTTTTTTCGGTGCCATTGAAATGGAGTCTGCGAGATATACTTGCTATATGCATGAGGTCCAAGGGTTTCACTTCGAAAGTGTGATAAGAATATTTTCTTAAAGGTGATAGTACCTGAGGGAGATCCTTCAGTAAACATGAATCAGGGTGTACGACCGAAGCAATCTGTGGAGAACTTGTGTCTTAACCAACCGGCACGAAGAATAACAAAGCACTGGTCTTCGTGTATTAGTGATGTAATATGATGAAAACTAAAAAGCTGGTTTATTTCAGTGGATTTGAAAGAAATTGACTAATTTAACTATAAGAAAGTTGGGGCACTTCCAAACATCATTGTAATTCCACAACTCAGAAAGTATTCGAAGAGACACTGAAATGCTCTAAGAATGGCTGCGTTTATATTTTACCCCAGTCTTCACTAATGTGACTCGCTGGCAGGTAGCTGATGTGTAGCTGGTTCTCACGCACTTTAAATGTTTGAAATAGTAAGTTTACATTTTATTTTTCACAGTACTCACTTACAGATTATGATCCATAGACGCCTTGAAGTCATCTTAACAATATCTGCCTATGTGTTCAGTGCTGCGTTTGGGTCATAGTAATGTGTCTCTAATGCTCCACCCATTCTTGTACTCCTTGGCCTGTACTTGTTCTAAGCCTGTGTAAGTTTGTTTGCAGAGATGCTGAAGGGTTAATTCTGGGTATAAGTGAATATTAACACAAACTATGTTTATGTAAATAATCCAGGACTTTGCAATAGGGCTGGTACTCTTTGTATTTAGGGAAGCATGCACTGATTGTTTATGTTTGCTTTGTGGGTAAGCAGCTGTGATCCAACACATATCTCGACTTCCATAGCCATGCATTGTGCACTGTTTTGCCGTTAGTTTATCAATGTTTGGATAAACTGTGCATCATAACTCTAAAACAACTATGTTCCATGAAACCTGCTGACCCATATGATATACGTGCAAATTTATTTTCTGTGAAGCTGTAAAGTGCTTCAATGCCGCTTCAGTAGAGTAATTGCAAATTACAATACAATGCAAAACAATGTAAACCATCCACCGCATGTCACATAGCCTTTTCAAAAATCCAAAAGTGTGTTTTTTAACTTGCTTAGGCGTTTCACCTCAATTCATCAGAATGATCATAACACTGCATTGAGTGTCGTTTATTTAAAGTAGAAGTTTTTAAACATAAACCTACTAGAAACCTTCAGTTTTCTCCTTACAACAATACCCTTAGGGGTATATTCACAAGAATGTGTGATAACTACCGCAAGAGTAGCGTAACGCAACTTTCAATATCGCAGCCTAGCGCGGGAAAATAACCCTGTGTCAACGTGGAATTCACAACAAGGCGGTAGCATGCGATAGTCACCAGATAACCCGTCAAATGTCATCGTGAAAATCAACGCCATGCCGAAAAATGCGAAACGCGAACGTAAAAAAACATGCGATGAGGCCAATCGCGGTACAGAAATCAGCGAACACCAGCCACAGGCCTGCAAATCCCACGCGCCGGCGGGAAAAAGCACCATAAAAGAAAGAAAAAAAAAGCCCCAAAACAATTCCAACTGCGTAGCAACATGGCTGCACCCGGACCGAGTGCAGAGGACAAGCTGAACAACAGAAGCCCCACGGAGGACCAGCCAGGAACCCCGCGTTCGGGGAAGGGCAAGGACAAGAGGAAGAGGAAGAGGAAGACGGGGTTCAGTCGCAGGAAGACCGGATCATCGTCACGGAGGTGACCGAACACCATCAACAGCTGTTCGGCACCTCCACTGCGGCACTGGCAACCCAAACCGAAATATGGCAGGCCATCGTTACCAACGTCAATGCAGTCTGAGTGTCGAGGAGGTCACTGGAGGAGGTCAAGAGGTGCTGGCATAATCTGAAAAGGCCGACCAAACATAAGCTCGCCGCTAACAGGGAGGCAGCAACGGCGACTGGATGGAGGTGGGAGTCCTGCGACACAGGAGGAGCTGGATGAGCTGGAGCAAATAGTGGCCACAGTCAGCAGTGAGGAGACGGTGGCAGGATTGGGGGGCCTGGACACAGCACGATACGACCTGACCCAACAGCAACAGGGTGAGTAATGACTAGGGACGGGGAGGACGGGGGGGAGATGGGCACAATGGCACACATGCACAATTACGTGTAGCACAAGGCACACACACAATGACCGTGGAACATGTCCCTGATTGCCTTGGCACACTGCAGCACACATGGAAACGCCAAGTAGGCCCCCATCCACAATGTGCACAGAGGTGCCCCCCCTATCACCAATATCACAACCGACCCATGCACATGTGCTGAATCCAATAAAGCAGTGGCTCTGTGACCCACACTGACTATGCAAGTAACACTGCATGTCCAATAGCATGGCAGCAGCCAAAAAAAAATGACATGGCCCACGAATCGACATGGAGGTAGCCCAGTGCGGATCACATCCGTAAAGGAGCAGGTCATACTCCGACATGTTCACGTGCACCCACAACCCATGCCGTACAATACACGCAGCAGATGAACAATGCACCAGGCCACAAAATCTGTCCGAGAGCACATATGACTCTAGTCAAAAGCAAATCAGGCCCAAAAAGCACACAATTCAAAGGCACCCCGCCTCAAAGGGAGAAGGCCACACGAAATCAGAGCTGCAGGGGCAACTCCCCCACAATGCAGCACACACACATAGCAATCACAGAACATCAGCAATGACGGCAATGTGGTACAAAGTGCAACACCAGCACCACAGGACAGAGCTCACAACAGGTTCCGCCGTGCGTAGTAACTGCCCACTCACATCTGGCATTGCCTGACACTGTGTGATGATAATGTACGGGTACTACAACACATCCGTCGTGTAGTCGAAAAACACACTGACTGCCATCAAATAGCCAGCTCCCCCAAAACAGTCAAAATGTACATTGGCATGCAGTCTGAATGTAAACATCTGCAAATCATCAACATACATGTGAAACTCTGTAAACCTGCATCTCCCCTTTACATTGCAGAGGGACAAACAACACCTCCTGCAGAGCACACCACACTTCCCATCATTGATGATGAAGAGGACAACCTGCACATATGTCAAGACACCCTCCAACGGATAATGGACAGCCTCTGCACCCCACTCCCAGGAGCAGGGCAGGCCAGCTGCCTCGAGGTGACCCCACCACCTGCACAGACCACACAGCAGGAAACACACATCACCACGGCTGTCTCCCAGGACCCCCCGACCAATACATGGAATTCCAACGGCGTGTGTTGATTTGCCAGGTCGAGTTGGCTGATCAGCTGCGGGTGGGTTTCGAGCTCGTGGCAGCCAAACTCGATGCCATACATGGGTGTCTGAGTCCTGTTAGGGACCACTTAAAGGCCCTATTTGACACCCCCTGTACGCACCATGTTCTGCCACACCTCACGGGTGCCATGAATCGAATACAAAAACTGACTGGTCAAACAGGCACCAGCCATGACAGCACAGAGTTGGCACAGATGTGGAGGTCAGTGGAGACCATGGAGCAGATGCAGGCTGGAAGTATGTCTGCCACGGCTGGACACCAGGGAGTAGTAGCTGGGAACTTCAATGCCCTGCAGTACTTCATCTTGCCATTGCTGCCACTGAGCCATTTCCAGATGACTGCAGCGGGAACATCGACACACACAGCTCCGACCACTGATGTGTCTGTGGCACACACTGATGCTGCCCCATCACCTACGCAGTCTGATGTGTCAGTTGCACACAACGATGCAGCCATCACCCCGCCACACACACCCGGACACACCAGACACAGAACCACGTATCAGGGGAGTGAGAAGGGGATGGGAACTACTGTGTGAGGAAGGCGGCAGTAGCATCCATCACCGCCATATGGCCCTTCCCTCCCTGGTTATGACCCATGCATCATGCCCTGGGAAATAACTCCCACTGACCCCTGGAACACTCTGCGACATTCACCCGGACCCCGACACGGACTGCCATTTCTTCACCGCTGGCCATTACACTAGCAATCCAGCTGCAGTCTGCACTCTCCCTCTTCCTAATCACTGTGCAATCCCCAAAGGACTCTGGTTGGCCCACCACTGGGCTTCCATGTGATGTGGGCTTGGATGGCCACGTACAGCTCCAGCTGCGTCAACCACCTGAATGTGAATAAAACATTCTTAATCACACAGATGTGTCATCACTATGTTCACTCACGTATGGAAGTATGGCTGGTTGTAGGGACAATGATTGCACATGAAGGTACACCCTGGTAACTGACATCTATGCGCATGTCTATCCCTGAGACACATGGCCAATTGGATGACTGTGAAGGTGAGTACTAGCTGTGTCCCCATTGCACATCAACAACAATCTCACAACCCCCCAACGTAGGCACACGTCCATGTGTTGAATTACGGTTGTGTGAAGGAGTGACCAAAACGGTAGCAGGCCAGGAGTGGTGTCCTACACCACGTGTGACAGCAGAACTTCCACGTTGCATACCACTTACACACACCTCTGTGTGGACACATTCTGTTGTGATATATAACATTGGTCCACATGGTCAGAGGTTGGACACCATACACACATTGCTGAAGTCATGTAAGTGCACATGTCATCCAGCACCTATCCAAAAACAATGTCTGGCTCACAGAGGTGGAGCTTGCCAAAGGGACACACCCCAACTGCACATGTGTCAGTCAGTTCCTCCCTGTGTTGTGATGATGCTCATTGTGGCACACGAGTGGACAATCTAAACAACACACTTCACAGTTAGACACCAGTGGAGTGGCATAGACTTTATTGGCATGTGCGTGTCAGTACGGACGAGGCAATGGCCACAACAGGCAGGGACATGCTTAAGACATTTACACAAGGCATGGGTACATGTCGTGACTCAGACAATGTTGGGGCTGAAAGGGACAACATTCATCACAGATGGCAACGCTCACAGCCCACCTTGCCTTGCTGGATGAGTCATGTGTTGTTTGGCGTCTGCCCATTGCCTCATGTGAGGGGGCACGACTCACTGCACATGGGATCTGCATAGTGCTCTGCCTCCGGAGTGCGCCGATTGTCTGCTCTGCTGGCAGTGATCAGTTGTGAGGGTCGGACAGGTTCACATGTCGTGCTACATTGCCATGTGTGTGCTCTCCCCCAGCAGTGTGTCTGAATTGGCAACGTTGCCAAACGACGCTGTGTTGCTCCGACCATGGACCTGCGTCACCTTGCCCAGGTGTGTGTACACACGAGTTGTTCCACACACATGCATCCAGAGCCCGAACGAAGGCAGGCGTGTCCTCTGTTGTGGTGGGATATGTGAGCAATCCCCACGATGCAACAAGTTGTTGGGCCATGTGCTGTGGGTGGCAATTGGATGTGGCTGCAGGAACATAGTTACTCATCCATGAATGCTCTTACGGCTTCATGTGCAATGTTTTCCAATAGTACGTCGTTGTCGTGTTCAAGGAACAGCAGGGTGAGCCAATCCATTAGGTGGTCCAGGCAGGTGTGCTCAGCCCACGCCGTCTCACCGATCCGTAACACAGCCCAATAGGGGAGCGCCTCGATGTGGTCACTGCACACGAGAAATTGCAATCTCCCATGCACAACTACCAATACATACACAGTATGTCAAGGCATCCCATGCACGGCTGTCTCGGTTACACTCCTGTTTGTGATCCAACAGGGGGCGCAGACACAAGTCATAGTCCAATTCATCAACAGTTGTGTTGGATAGGCAGACATCCAAGGGACACTCGAATGTGCATGTTCGGCAGTGGAACCAGGGCTGGACGCAGGTGACGTGGGCAATGCGGAAGCTGAGCCTGTAACTGATCCGCAGCACTGCCAGTGACAGTGCGCCCAGTAAATGCAGCATACATGCACGGTACTGTTCCACATGATGGGGGTTGTGTATGTGCCCGGTATGGCCTGCCATTGCATTGGTGCGTCTCGTGAACTGGCACTCTTCTGAACTGCAGCAGTTGTGTGGAGGATATGCCACAGCTCTGAGCAATGATTCGAATGTGTGTGCAACGTTGTGGGTAATGGGCTGCTGTTTCCGTGCGTGTCAAGGGCATCCCATGCGGGGGTACCACAGGCAGTGGCTTCTGTGTGTGGGCTGTGGATAAGATGGATGGTTCATTTGCAGAATGCGTGGTGTGGGAGTCATCCCCATCTGCCATTGCATCTCTATCAGGGTGTTCCAGGCACGTTCTGGACCAAGGTCAGAGGTGCAGGTGTCCTCCCCGCCTTCTGCATTGGGACAATGGTGCTTTCATCCCTGATGTTTGTCTGACTACTACTTGCGTGCTCGGAATGTGATGTGGCTTTGGCGCTGATATTGGGACACGGCCTTGGGCTCATGGTGTATGGCTGGCGATGCACACACACATGTTGGCATGTGGTGCCAGGTGCCCAAGTGGCCTTGTGCTGCTTGTGCTATCTCACTCCGTCTCTCTCGCTCGCTCTCTCCCTCTCTTTCCTTTGTTGGGCGCATGGCACACCTTCTTCTCTTGGATTTGGTCTTCCAGGCTCTGTGCTATGGATTGTCCAGTGAGGAGCCGCTAGGACTCATCCTAAGGGTTGTTTCTGCTTTTGTTTGTATGGTGTTTTGTGTTGGTGATTGCATTGCTGTATGACTGATTCTCCATTTTCTGGCCACGCCGTGTATGTTTATTTTCCTGCTTGTGCGACATCAGGCAAAATGTTTGTTTTGGGATTCGTGGTGTTGGTGTGCAGTTTCTTAGTCCGGGGTTGGGGTGGTCCCGGGGGGGTAGTTGCGGGCCTGGGTGTGGTGTCGGTGGGTGTTGTGGCCCTCTTGGGTGTCCGTGCTGCATTTTCAGTTGCTCGTGGGCATCTGTTGTCCTTCATGTGTGGCTCTGGTCTGTGCTCCCTTTTGTTGTGCAGGCTGTGGTCGGACTTTACACCAGGTCAGGGCAGGTGTAGATTTCCTGATGCTAACGCGGCTTATCGCCGGTTTTTGTGTTTTTATCGCCGATGTGGCTGGTCGTTGTGAATGTTGAGGTGTGATGTTGTCTCAGCTTTTGGCACGGGAATGCCTACTCTGCATCTCATTAGCAATATTTGCGGGGGTCCTTTGTGGCGATGTTTTTTGCGGCTGCTATCGCGGGTAAACTGGTGCTGTGGGCTGTTAACACTGGCTTGTGAATGGGGAGGTAAATTTATCACGACTTTGGCTGCGATAAAGTGCCGTTAATTCGGCGATAGCTCCTTGTGGATCTGCCCCTTAGTGAACTAGGAGGCAAGTCAGGGGTGTGTGCATCCTATATGTAGTCTAGATTCTTCTTGCTTTTTCAAGAAATTCTTCAACAAAATTAAATTTAAAACGAACTCTTTGCCCCTCTTCTTTCAAACTTTTCTCAGGGGAGAATCTGATGCCCCCCAACTGCCCTTATGTCAGTTGGGTTCACTTGCTAAGTCAAAGTCAAACTCCCCCAGAACTGTTACGCCCCACCACTTTCAAAGGTCACCAGCCACCACAGGAACATACGTTCCATTGTACGATTATCCCCCCTTTTTATCTTGCTGCCTGCTTAAGATTTAACATTACATTTTTGGACCACGGACAGGTGGTTTTGCTTTGTTCGCCCTAAGTTGGCAGGGTATGCCCAGACGTGGGTCCCTTGCTCACTTTGCCACTCGATTCAAGATAGCCCCTGGCTGATGAGGGCTGTGAGCCCAAAACCGGTCCCAGGATGCTTGTTTCCGGTCCAGGGAAGACATGGCTTGGCAGTTCGGGCTGGACTGTTCCCATGAGGCACAGGGTCAGACTGATTTGCATATAGCCATGTCTGAACTAGGATGGCGGAGTGAGCTAAAGAATTATGATGGATTAAACCCAGATCAGTTGACTGGGGGTGAGTGCTTGCAATGTTCAACACTCCATCCATCATCCCCTTTGGTTTTGCTTTGTTCGCCCTTAGTTGGCAGGGTATGCCTAGACGTGGGTCCCTTGCTCACTTTGCCACTGGATTCAAGATAGCCTGGCTGATGAGGGCTGTGAGCCCGAAACCGGTCCAAGGATGCTTGTTTCCGGTCCAGGGAAGACATGGCTTGGCAGTTCGGGCTGGACTGTTCCCATGAGGCACAGGGTCAGACTGATTTGCATATTGCCATGTCTGAACTGGGGGTGGCGGAGTGAGCTAAAGAATGATGATGGATTAAACCCAGATCAGTTGACTGGGGGTGAGTGCTTGCAATGTTCAACACTCCGATACATCATCCCCTTTGGTTTTGTATAGTTGTATCTTCATCTGTTTTTAAAAATTCAGAAGATAATTTTTGTTATGTTATTGTGGCCCATTTTGTGGCATCCTTGATTCTTTATGCAAAAGAGTGCCCAGAGTTTTTCGAATTTTTCCATGAGTCATGGACTATTGCAATTGACTTTTCCATGGCAGAACCCACCATATGTTTAACAGAGAGGTTTGGGAAGTCTCTATCAATGGGAAATTGTGAGTCCGGCTGCTAGGAACATATGAGAAAGTAGTTTTCATGTTATGGTAGTGAGTGGGTATTCAGAATTTTCTCCTGTATCTCCTAAGAGCAAGGTTCTAACTTTAATTCAATGTCCAATATTTCTTTCCAGAAAATATGTGTACTCCATTACAAGACTACTAAATATGTGCCATAGTACCTCTGACTCCACATCCTGGGCAAATGCACCAAAGGTCTGACCATTTTGTGCTGTGTAGTGGAGGTTAGATGCCTTCAGCAAAAATCTTAAACTGTTTACTTTTTTGTTGGCTATATATTGAGAATGAAGTTGCTCTAGTCCATTCATTCATTCATGATTCATCACCAATTTGTATTTCCAATTCAGTCACCCACTTCATAGCATATGTCAGTTTTGGTGATAATTGTAGGTAGGTTAAGAATTTTTATAGAGCAGCGTAATTTTGGCTCCAACCTTACATGTCACAAAAACGTAATATATACATGCACTTAGCACCATATACTCTATGTGTTTTAATATTACTTTTTTTGTTTTGGTAAGCCAATAAATAATAGTATTCTTATAAAAAATAGAGTATTTCGACATTGAAGCAGTTCATAATAAAGAAAAGGAAAAATACATTAGGATTGTGTACAATCATTGTTGTCTTAACAATTTGTTGTTTCCTAGAACGAAATGGATAGCTCTAATTGAGTCGAACAAGGATATCAATACATAGGTTACACAAAAGGATAGAAAAGATAAAGCCCAGAGGAAAGATTATGCCATAGAGAGTGCCAAATGATAAACCATGCCACCCCATATCTTTATATAGAGTCTGCCTTTTTGCGACCCCTTAAGAGCATAAAGGCTGTACTCTAAATTACATATGGCATATAACCTTCCTCTCCACATTTCAAAAGACGGTGGTTCTTTTTGCCGCCATAGTGACGCTTATACATATTCGGGCAACGGCCAATGCTATGAAGATTAAATATCAGTATTGTTATATCTCGTGATTGATCATTGAATCTTCCAGAACTCCCAGTAACATAACCCTAGGTGTAATCGTGGTCTGTGCCCCTGTAATTTCCGTTAAGAAAACCTCCATCCCACTGATCAGTTGCCTCAGCTCTGGGCATGTAAAGAACATATGCAGACTATCAGCCTGATCCATCCCGCATCGTATGCACTTGCCATCATTTAGCCCATCCCATTGTGAGATTTTAGCAGGAGTGTAGTGTAGATTAAAGATCGTCTTGTGGTGCTGTGTTTTCAGACTGGAGGATATCAAAATCTTTTTGCCCAGAGCTATGGAATCTTGTAGGATATCCCTCCCTGAGACAATCTAGTGTTCCATTTGAGATTTTGTGCCTCCATATCATCTGGCTGTGTTTTAATGAGAGCTTGATATAGGACCGATATTCCGGTGCCCCCTAACTGCCTCAACCAGGTTATTTTTTTGGGCTAAACGTTCTACATCTACTTTCTTTAGTAAATAATCCCGAATCTGCAAATATTTAAAGAAATCAGTTTTGAGCAGATCAAATTCTGAGGACAGAGAGGAATAAGACCGGGCACCGCTATTCTCCACTAAATCCCCCAAGGTGACAATACCCTGTTGTCTCCATCTAGCCATAGTGGCATTCCAAAAAGTGGATGGTAGTAGTGTTGGAGAAAAGGTGGGCGTATAATGGTTAGTCCTACCAATCTGCAAGCGCCTCCGAACCTGCCCCCATACTTTGGGAGCAGAATGGACCACCTTGAAGTGGGATTCTTATAATAAATGGGTTCTAGACTTTGGATTAAGCCCCTCTCCGCCTCTCACCCAGCAACATTTGAAAAATATGCAGGGTCTCTCAGTTTCACCTTCACCAACCAGTAATATTCCCATATGCTGGAGTAAGCAAACCCAGTAGTAAAACATAAAGTTAGGTGCCGCCCAGCCTCCGCGAGATCATGGTAGATTCATATCTTTCATTGCTCGGCGGGGTTTACCTTGAGCCCACATGAAGCTGCTACAAATGGATTGCAATTTCTGGAGTTGCTTCAACTGAGTTCCAGGGGTATCGTTCTAAAGCAGTACAGAACTTTGGGCAAAATGTTCATCTTTAAAACATTGCATCTTCCCACCATTGAGAGATGTAGGCCTTCTATTCTATCAAACTCACTTTTAATTTTTCTGCAACATGGGATCCCAGCTGGCGAGTACCATTTTGTCCAGGCATGCAGTAATTCAGACCCCTAGGTAGGTTGCCTCTTCTGTAACCCTAGGATCACTAAAAGATGCTTGGTTTGTGCATATAATTTGAGTCTTAGCTATGTTTAGTTTATAGCCAGAGTTTTGCCCAAATAGACTTACTAGCAGTTCGATTTCTGACAGTGCAAGGGCTGGGTCCAGGGAGACTACAGCTATGTTGTCCGCGTATGCTAGGACTTTAAACTGCTCCCGCCCAAACCCCACTGGTTGAATACTTAAACTATTCTCCAATAAATTGAGAAAAGGGTTAATGTAAAGAGAAAATAATAAAGGGAGCATGGACAGCCTTGTCTGGTCCCTCTTGTAATTGCCACTAAATCAGATTCGAGCCTGAGCACATATATTCGAGCCACAGGTGACTTAAACATGGTTCTAGCTGCACTGACAAAGCCCGGTCAAAAGCCTTGCCAGCGCATAGTCGCCCATAAGAATTCCCAAGAGACACGGTCAAACGCCTTTTCAGCATCAAGCAGCATTACTCTACATGGAGCTTGTTGAACATTGGCCGAGTCTAGCAGGGTGACTACCCTGCTGATGTAATTGAGCGTGCCTCTTCCTGGGATAAAACCATATTGACGAGCAGAGACTAAGGAGGTAATCACTATTGGAAGTCGCGTGGCTAGCATTTTTGCATATATTTTACCATCACAATTTAAAAGTGAAATCGGTCTATAAGACCCGGGTCTATAAGTGTGGGAGGTTTATCTTGGGGTGGAAGGGGGACTTCACTGGTAGAGGAAGCGCTGGGGTGGGTTTGGGTGGGATCTTTGTGAGGGGTGGGGCTGCCGTGGGGCAATCGGGGGGAACTGAAAGAAGCCAATAAATGAAGTAGATCAAACAGAAGTAAAGGATTGTGTTCACATATATGCTGTGTTTAATTGGATGGGGAGAGTGTACCGCTAGAGCTATTTAAGGTGGGCTGATGGTGGATAAATTGACTATTTTCTCGTTTAATGTATGTGGTCTCAATGCTCGGGCTAAACGGCAAAGAGTGGCGAAGGAAATAAGAAGGATAGGTCCAGATGTGGTGTGCCTCCAAGAGACACATATACTTTGGGGGAAACACAAGGTGATAACTGAGTTAGGGTATATGCTTCTAGCTTGCACAATGCAGGATTCTACTGCAAGAGGTGTGGCTATTCTCGCTAAATCTAGCATACAATCCATTGGGAGAGCTCTTGCCGACAAATATGGCCGGTGGGAGATAGTCGAATGCTTAGCTGGCAATAGGAACCTCACAATATGTTCTGTGTACGGATCTAATTTTGACGAGCTCTGATATTAGACTATCTTAATGTGAGAGCTGGCTTCCTGGCCAGCCCCATTGATACTGTGTGGGGATTTTAACATCCAGCTAAAAGAGGTTACTCTACATGCTGGTAGAGATAAATACATTGGTCGAAAACCCAAGGTCATCAAGGCCCTGCAGCAGCTTCTATATGATCATTGCTTAGGTGACGTTCGGTTCAAATTAAAACATCCAGATCCGGGGCACTCACATTATTCATGTCCACATCAAAAGCTCAATAGACTAGATTCTTTTTTGTAACTAAAACATACTTAGTGGGGGCACAGATACAGGTTTTCCCCAGTGTCACATCAGATCATAATCCATTGCTACTAAAACTTGTAATGCATGGTCTGGTGCGACCCCATGGGTCCTTTTCAATTGACAGAAAGCTACTGCTTAATGAACAGTTTATATGTCACATTCGGCAGTGGCTGAACCAATTTCTTTCTATTAATCGGAACTCCACACCCATAATATAGTCTGGGATGCTTTAAAAGCAGGGCTCCGGGGGAAATTCTTAGTTTTGGCCTGTATGTTCAAAAACAGCAGAGGAAATTCATACAGGGTCTATATAAGGATCTTCAGAATGCAGATTATAGTCTTATGTAAGCTCTGCAGTGAAACCTAGATATAACTTAGGTGCAAACTGAGGGTGGCCCGCTGTAAGGCCAGGATAAATGCGCAATGGACTAAGGATAATGCGAATAAATACCATCTTTTTAGAAGGGAATGTTATGAATATGGGGAGGCAATGGGCAGATGCTTGGCAAAAAGATTAGATGTAAGGAGGCCAAATGTGCAATCATTGCAGTTGAAGATCCAACTAGGAGATTAGTCGAAACACCAGCAGAGATCCTTGAAGTTTTCAAGGCTTTCTATAAAGAATTGTATACTGAGGACCAAAGTGGCCATGAGAGAAGTGAACCCTTCTTTAAAGATCCATATAGAAGGATGCCAAGTTTAGAAGTCCGGAGGTAATTGGAGCAGCCTATAATGCTAGAAGAAATTGTAGAGGCTGTCAATTCTTTAGCAACAGGCAGGGCTGCCAGCCCAGATAATCTCCTACTAGAATTTTACGAAACCTTCCTGCTGGAGTTAAAATTAGGTATGCACACTACGTTTCAGGAAGCACAAAAAGAGGATGCCCCTGCATTCTGGGATGTAGCTAACATCATCGTGTTTTAATATTACTAATGTAAAGTGTGGCACTTGAATTCAGTTCTGAAGTGCATTCACTGTAGAACTAGAGAGTTATTTACTATGTGTGCCTTAACCTTATTAAAATGAAATGTACTCTTTAGTTGATTGATAAACCATCCTCACACTATCAAAATGTATTTACTGTAGACACGAGAAGGATTTCTGTAATGTGTGCACTAATGTTTCTATATCAGCATCTATATTCCAGTTCTCATTCACATTTACACTCATGCATTTTGAGTTGTATTTCACTTACTTAAAGTGTAACTTGAATCTAATGCATTAACATTTTCCTTTTGTTGTATGTGCACACGCATATTAATTGTGCACCATTGAATAATACGTTTAAGTTGGCATGAGGAGAGGCCTTTATTACTTTCTGCATAAAATGCTGCTTTCCTATTTCTGCTTGCGCATCTTTTGTTTTGCAGGTACATTCACATGGTTTGTTAGTTTGAGAATAGATGTAACACTGTATTAGCGATAGAGAGCCTGAGAAGAGGACCTTGACAAGGAACACAGATAGCCAGAGCATCAACTGACAGTTCCTATTCATTTATGTTTTAAGGAGTCGCAGGTACTCAAGTACAAAATCGTTCCCAGGTTTGGTCTGGAAGAAACTGGTAGTGTTGCAACTGGATGGTAAGAAGAATGGAGTCTCTGATGACATGAAGGTAGTTGCCACTCGGAAGATTTGGATGGTATTGACTTGTCTACACACAGTTAGGTGTTAGATCACTATTCCTTTGGACTTTGAGAGGTACCGACCTCTATGCTTTTCCCCTTTGATTTTTGCTAAAGTGTGGCTGAGGCTGACACTTATTCTCCTATCCCTGGAAGCCTCTTGACCGAGCTTCTGCAATGCTGACACCTTCCAGCATTTCCCTCCTTTTATAAATGTTCCCAACTTTTTAAGATCAATATAGACTTAACTACTTGAATTGATTTAGAATATAAATTAAATGACTTTAGTTGTTACTCAGGTTTGGGTGAGAGGACCAGGGACTCTTCCCAGAGCACCAAGTTCTTTTACAAATTTTCTGTATTGCTGTGACAGAACATCTTGTTCGTCTTATACTGATGTACCCAAACTTCTTCAGAAGGTTAAGTTATCCTGTTCTTATTCTGTATCTTTACATTTTGGTTTTCAGATTTATCTACCTTAATCTGACTGCAAATATGTAAAAAACCATTTAACTTTAGTCACTGATTCCTGGTCCTCATTGTGTAGCCAAATGGGTTACAATGTAAATTGGATTTGCTCGATTCATGCTAACTCCCTTTGTCTCCAGTTAACATATAAAACACCCATCGGATGACTAATTAGTGAGAATGTGGCCCAGCGCTGGATCAACTGGTAGCTTGTTGGATGGTTTGTTACTGAGGTGAGGCAGTCAGCGTATCCCATTGAGAAATTTCCCAAGCCCAGTCCAAATTACCTGAAGCCCATGGTTCGTTCGGAGGATTGATAGAGTTCCAGCGGTTCAGGAGCAAGTTGTAGCAGTGGAGGTGTGAGTATTAACAGGGTTGCATGTTACAATTGCGTATGCATAGCTTGCAGTATTTTGCAGTGACTGTGTAGTGTTCAGCGGAGATGTTTTAAGTTTTTTGCTTGAGTTTGGCAATTAATGCAGAGAAGTTAAATTGGTTATTGAGTCTGACGTGACCTAAGATCCCGTGAATGGTAATAAGTTATCAGTGTAGAAGACACTGTGTAGTTGTCTGCTGTCTTGTGGTGCTTTTTGTGGATGTCGTCGAAAGCACAATAAAGGTAGGGACTTTGGGCCATATGAATGAACACATTTTCCAATAGACACAGAATGGCAAAACGCTTTGATGCATCTGGCTCTTTATCTTGATGTGTGATTGTAAGGTGCGGTTGGTATAGTGAATTTCTGTGCACAGGGAGGAACTGTATCTATCCGAGTGAGACCCTGTGAGTCGAGGTTTTATTCGAAGTGTATGTCAGGGTAGGGTGTAAAGTGTTGCTCCGGACAGTTTCTTGTGTGATCGAAAACTCAAATTTCTTAAGAGGAGCTGACAAAGTTAGTTTTTGCAATTGCTTTGCTTTGTTTTGCACGTAAATTTGTTGAGAGAGGTGCGTTTGTGAAAAGTTATCAATCAATTAAACCACTTTATTCGGTTAATAAAAAGCATAAAAGTACCATACTTAAATCACAAACGATACATAAATCACATGCAACACACAGTAAAATATCATAACCGAATCATCAAGAACAAGGGCGACATAAGACAATATGGAAGGGTATAATCAGAGTTCATGAGGTTACATAAAAATCTTGGCTGTAGATAAAACAATTAAAACAGTGCATCATTACGATAAAATAATTTAGTATTAAAAAAGCAAGTATTAAAAGATTAATAACATGAACTGTGCGAATACTCGTAAGATAACATAGGGTGCCGTATTTTCCTAAGTCTCACAGCAGCGACAAAAAAGCTTGCGATGTTAAAAATCTCCCATGGGTCATTAAGCAGCTGTAAGTACAGTAAAGCGGGTTTAACCTGTATAAAACCTTTTCCCTTTAAGATCGGAACTAGGAACCTCCTGCGGATATCACTAAAATGGTTATAGAAGTTATAAAGGAGGCTGAGCTGCTGCAAGGAGTGAGATTGATGTCACAGGATGCTGCGCTGGTAATGGATGGCTACGCCATAGACAGACATGCTGGTATTGGTCGTGAACGCTGGAGAGAGACTTGTGGGTGAACAATCATTTCCCGGAAAACGGAAAGTTATGTGTGAATTTTGCATATTTTGTGCTGAAAATAAAATTCTTTCAAGCACTACAAAGTCTAATGAAGGGATACGTGAATATACCTGTTAAAAAGGGAGAAGAGGCCCATCCAAAGATAAGCCAGGTATTATATGACAATAAAGGTGGGTCTCCACCCGTGTATTTGGCTTGAACAATGTCATAAGATCACTAAGAAAGATGGTCCATTGGCGTTTCCCCTCTATGGTACATTTAATATGAGAATTATTGAACATTTAAGGAGGGCGTTGTATGACAAGAAACCGCCTCCTAGACCTACACAATATGAAGCACTTTATGCTTGGGAACATGCAGCTCATCTTAGGCAGAGAGAGAAATTTGAAGGAAAGTTTAAGAAGGTCATACACACTTGTGCGGGTTCTAGATGGGACACAGAACAGAAAACATGGAGAACTGACATGATCTATGGAGCTAGACTGTATCCTGCATTGACAAATGAGGAAGATGAGAAGGGTAAATGAAAGGATAAGAAAAAGATGAAAGAGACAGATGATATAGAGAATATAGCTGAGGACAGTGATAGCGATTCAAGTGAAGAATTCATAAATGAACCATTGTTAAATCATCAACCCCAATATACTGAGACCCAGACTGGGCGGGTGAGTAATGCAAATACTAGTGAGGATTCTGATGTGCCCACAGCACCAGTGGATGTCAGTTTTAATTTGAGGGGGGAGTATTCATGGATAATAGGCACTCTAAATTCACCTGTTCTAAATACCCCAGATACATTGACAGTTCCTGTTACAATTGGCCCTGTAGTTTCCTTATATAAACCCTGCTTGACAGGAAATACTGCACATATTGTGGCTGCTCCTGCTGGGATGGGTACCTTAGGTAGCAATATTGTGGGCTCAACAATGAGACGAATTACTCAAATTCCTTTGGTCTCGACACAAGTAAATACTCCATGCGCTGCAAGTGCAGATCCCACATTAAATCAGACAGGGTTTTTCCCAAATGGAGGGTTTCCCCAAGGATCGTCACCTGTTTTAATGGCCAACACGAATGTACCTCCAAGTGTTAATCATAGTACCCCCAAGGCAGGAATACCCCTAGGTTTGCCAGGCTCTGACATATCTATTTTTAATTCACTACCTAATATAAATCAGGGTTCCTCTATTGGAGAGATAATCCTTATTACCCATGTAGAGCAACCTGGTCTTACTGCCTAAGAACTCGATGATTGGCTCAAAGTTATAGACATACCAAGTAAAGGTGAAAATCCAGGAACAAGCGAAAGGACTGTTCAACCCACAGTGAGGG
This sequence comes from Calotriton arnoldi, assembly GCA_963921515.1. Taxonomy (NCBI): domain Eukaryota; kingdom Metazoa; phylum Chordata; class Amphibia; order Caudata; family Salamandridae; genus Calotriton; species Calotriton arnoldi. The sequence goes on along the minus strand of CAWUFW010020601.1, from coordinate 102,172 downwards.
AAAGGACAATAGATGTGACCAAATTAAAAATAGATTTGGATGACTTTGTACTTGGGAATGTTAGCCTGCCTCGATTAGACATATACCGAGATGATTAGCTTTTGTTCATGTGTAAAAGCACATTGTCAGAATTAGCTCATAAATATAAAATTGACTTGAACAGGTCCAAAGCTTTACAGAGAAGTTACCAGATAAGTTTTAATGATCGTGATCTCACTAACATTAGAACATCAAGAATGAAATTACAAATCAAAGAATTAATTGGCTATATCCATAGGTGGAGTGAGCTGGGTAGGTGGGAAAGCAGGTGCGAAAAGAAGATGGAACCAAGGAGAGTAAAGCTAGAGTTTCCTGCAGCTGGAACAGAGGTGGAGGATGAGGATATACACATGCTTCCAATGAGAGAAGTGTCATGGAGGTTAGGTCCACGTGCCTTGGAGCAGAAGTGATCTTGCATAATTCACCAATGATTGTCCAAAGTTAAACGAAAACCCGATGGAATGGTACAGACAGGTTAACCAGTTTGTAAAGACATCAAACGTCCTATGGATATATTTGAATACCTTGTTTGAGATTGTGGTCCCAGGTGATCTGTGGGTTGAATGCAAAATAGCTGTGAAATGGTCTGAGAAAGAGCCTATGAGACATCCAATAAAGAAGGGCCCATCTCTAGTGGCGGTGAAAAAGTATCACCAGGTGATTATATTTTTGAAATTGAAGGTATCTCCTAAAGACATTGAATTGGTCAAGATTGACAGAATGACTCAAGAGTCTAAAGAAATAATGCACTCCTATTATGAGAGATTGTTGCAGGTGTTTAAGCAGTATAGTGGGACGGAGACCATTGAGACCAAAGATATGGGACATTTTGTGTCAAAGGATTCGCCCCAAGAGGAACGAGCACTGGATACCAGGTAACTTATCACCTACAGAGAGATACTGAAACTCCCGTGTAGGAAGGTAGGATCTGACTGCATGGTTACCCCGACTTTTTGCCTGGTGTTCTGCTGGTTTTTGACTAGTCTGACTGAGATCCTGCTAATCAGGACCCCAGTCTATCTGCTTTCTCCCTTAAATTGACATACATGTACTTTGGTACACTCCAGATTGGATACTGGGATGCCCCTATCAGTCCCTAGTATATGGTACACATGTACCCAGGGTATAGGTACCCCAGAGGCCTCCCATGTGTTGAAGCATGTATTATGCCACCCATGAGAGGCCATGCAAAATGGAACTCTAGGTCTGCTACTGCAGCCTGTGTAAGATGGTGCTTGCACCACTTACTATAGATATAGGTTCACTATATCTATTAGTCACTACACTTAAAACGTATGTCACCCCTATAGCAGGCCTTAACAATCCTGAAGGCAGGGTGCTGGGTTTTAGGTGAGAGTGTGCCCCTGCATGAGCAGAGCCTCTCTGCAGCCTTCGGAGACCATTCTCCCGGGTTGTCTGTGACTCAGCCGGACATATAGGTAGAGGTGCATTATAACCTCGCGGTAAATGCTATCTCGAAAATGGCTGCATAGAAACATATCGAGTTTGGTACCAAACACCTTGGAATCATACCTCCACACCAGTAACTGGTGAGGGAGGTATAATTCCACCCTTCTGAAGCAAGCTTCGTGGGGTTACTGGTCTTACCGGTGCCAGCCTTCTCGACCCGGACAGCACAAAATGGATTCTGCCGACCAGAGACACATTTCTGCCCTCCTGCTGCTGAGCCAAGCTCGAGCAGAGGAAAGCAGCAGAATAGACATCCTGTCACAGGGAGGTGTGACCACCTTCCAGACAGGATTTAGTGTATTGGGGCTGGGTGAGTGCACTCTGAGAGTGCCTGAAAGTCTGCACTTGGGCCATATTTGGTGTCCCTGTGCATAGTCCAGCTCAAACCAGTTCTGGGAGCCATTGGCTCCTGCTCTGGCGCGAAACTGGACAAAGGACATGGGTGTAGCCACCTCTCTGTCCTGCCCCTCCCCTAGGAGGGTCCCCTAAATCTGTTCAACCCTCTCCCGTGGGTATAAAATGGGTTACGTGGCTACAGGACATTAGAATTTACGTGGACAAGATTCTACAAGGAGAAACCACTGACCTTCGAAAGTCTGGACACCTTGGACTTCGCTGGACCTCGACTGGGCTCGACTTCGTCCCCCTTTCCGTCCGAAGCTTAGTTTGTGCCCTTGCTGCATACAGGCTCTGTGCAGGACCTGTGGTGCACTTACGACAACAGAAGAATCTCCCTTGGAGTGAAAGAGTCACTTCCCTGCTTTGCAGGCACCGAACTGCATATGACCGGTCTGCTGCTCCTGAGCTCCTGAGGACTCCGAAGATTTCAGCAACACAGGAGGTGGGTTCCTGAGTGTCCCTGAGGTCGATCTGCCGTCTCACCAAGTTTGAGGCCAGTATTCCTCGTGGGGGCTGCATAACCCGAACCCCTCTGCACCGTGTCCGTTTGCAAGTGCATATGCCTGTTGATGATTCCCGAGCTTGTGCATTGGAATCTGTGCAGTCCTCACCATGAGCAGTAATTGCACTAAAGAAGTCCAGCCTCCTCGCACCGAGTGCTCCGTGGGCTGGTGCTTGCTATCTTGCTCGAGGTCCCCTCGCGACTCCTGGTCCTTTGGCCTGTGGGTCCTCCCTGAGGGCCATCTTGATTTCTCATGGGCTTTCCTGGTTTCTCCAGATGTGCCCTGACTCCCCATTGCTTGGTGAGTCTCCTGGACCTTGCTGGTCCACACTGTAACTTGCTTGACCTTCCTGCATGGGTTGCTTTTACCAAGGCTTGTTGGTGCTCCCGCCGGACACCGACCCCTCAGCACTCGACATCCTTCATGGAACAGCTCACCTCCAGCTCCTCATTGTCCTTGACATCTCCTGGTCCTCGTTGCTGCAGAGTCAAGCATCCCTTCTTCGCACCTGAAGCACCCGACATCGGTGGGCATTCATCTCCCGAGCCCCTGGTCACTCTGAAGTGACCCAGACTCTGTCCCCTCTGCTTTCAGGTTCCTTCCTTCCAGAATCCAGGCTTGGATTCCACCGGACCCTTTTCACCTTCACGGCAGCAGTACTTCTTCACAGCCTTCCATTGAGAACAACAAGAGTTTCCGACTCCACTTCAGACCTATGCACCCGGCTCCCCTGGGATAGGTAAATCTGGAACTATGGTAACCACGGGTGGGGTGGCTCTTCAAACTCTTAAGTTCCAAAGAGTTCGCTCGAAGTCCTCCTAGAAGGGCCCTTAAACTTTAAAACTACAACCGCGACTTTCCCATAGAACTGTACGGAGCACGCGGTCGTGTTCCCACACAGCACCCGTCCTCCGTGGGGTCCCTATCTACTCACCTGGGGTGGTTCCTGGGGGTCCCAGTGATTCTATGTGTTCTAGATTGTGTCTTGATCCAAGTCGTGATTGTTATAGCACTATTTTAGTATATGGTTTGGTCTCCGCCTGGAGCCCACTGTGTATTGTGCTACTTACAACTGTTCTATTGTTTACATATTGTGTGCCTTGTGTTCTATCCTCGTGTAGAGGATAGTAGAGAGTGTTATATTAATAAATACATATTTTTATATAACTACTTTGTGGTTCTCCTTCATTTAGTCATTCAGGAGGTGATATTCTGGGAAAAACAAGCTGCTTTACATTCCGTCAAGATTAAGCCTGAAGGCTGCTCTCCACAGCTACCACTAGGATAGCTTTCTAAAGGTTATCTTTGACCTCATACATCATAAGGGTCGTGTGGTCTGGTACAGGGTACCCACTTTAATTAGTGGACAGCATATACCAGGCCACGTTCTCACATCCCGGACCACATAGCGTTACGTTCCTGGACATTAACGCCACCCAGGATATTGTACAAACGCATAGAAATGATTACACACTCAAAGGGCACACAGACTTACCCCCTCACACTGGTGCCCCCCTCCCCCTCTCAGGCAGATGCTCCTTTCCCCTACCCCCCAACTCCTCTCCCATATATCCCCTATCCATTTTTGCTACTAGGATACATGGATCATCCAAATTTCTGTTGTATTTGGCCATTGTATCTGATTGGAGTATGATGATTCCTCATGTTGTATATCCTTATCACTCATTAATAAAGAAATACTACACAAACTCATTATGAAGACTTTGTCTTCAAACTTTTTAGGCAGAAATCACATATCAGAGTGTACTCAATGTTGACAAAAGATGATCTGGCCCCAGAATTGAGAAGCACAGTGTTACCTGAAGTCTGGGACTTTTCAGGAAAAGACAGGTCTTATTAACGGTAATGAACCTGTCTGCATAACAGTGACACCCAATGCTGAGTATCCAAGAATCCTTCAGTTTAATCTAATCCCTGAAACTGTTGCTGGGATTGCTCCTGCTTTCAAAGCCCAATAGTGCAAGACCTTAGACGTATTAAATACACTGTTGTTTCTTGTTGTCCTGTGGTACTGAATCCAGCTGTGATTTTATTTCAAATTCCATGTGAAGCTGAGTGATTCACTGTCATTGATTTGTGTCAAGCCTTCTTTTTTATACCGTTGCATGAGGACAGTCTGTTCCTCTTCGATTTAAGGCTTGGCTGTGTGTTTTGGCATGGTGCTGAGTACTACAAGGGTGTACGGAGAGTCCATCCATCTTCAACCAGGTAGGTAGAAAAATAAGTTTATTTAGACAATTGCCCATAAAACATTCTAAAAACACAGTTAACAATTAAAAATCAATAAAAAGTCCCATCTTACTACCCGACAACCCCCTCACATTATAATTCATCATAAAATTCTATTTAACTGACCGTAAAAATCGAGCAATTCCAACTGCCACATCTGTATAGCACATTTCCAATAACAACCATACCATATTTAAAAAACAAAGGTCTTAAAAACTTAATTCGATTTGCCGAATAAAAACACAATCCATTAATATATGCAGCAAGGAACATTTTACATTCAAGGGGCAGGGACAGAGACCACTATTATCCTGGACCCAGTCCCCTGTTTGGGCGAGATGAGTAGATTGGATTACATCCCACCCTGACCCTTAATATTTCTTTTCGCAACCCTGGATCTGGTAGCTGCAACAAATAAGGAAAAACAGTATTCTTACCCAGAGTAGGAAGTGAAAAGCTAATAGATTGTTTCTTGCTCAGGTAAAATAAGTCGTTGGATTCGGACACCAAGGCAACAGACTCTTTTAATACCTGCTTGCCTGGAAAGGGGTACCAGGATGTAATTGTACCGATATCTGTATGGAGGTTCCTAAGGGCAATTATTCTAGTTCTTACATCCTTTGCCCACCTTCTTTCGCTACCTTCGATCTCTACCCAACACAATTTGGAAACTTTGGACACTTCGTTATCGGCAGAGAGTGTGTTAAAGTATCTTAGGGCCCGAGTAAAGGCCTTCAGGCTCCAGGAAGCCAACTTACACTCTCTCCTTACGGCTTGTACCATAGTGCCCTGGGGTAGAGATAAAACCTTCTGAATACTGCCCCTTCTAATCTATCCCATCTATATTTCAGATCATGGGAAAAGACCTCTCCCTCATACAGACCCATCGGTGGAACCTTCCCTTCGTAAGCCTTTAAGAGTGGAGTATGCGAAAGCCCCCTAAACTTCTATTAAATCTTGATAGACAACTGGCTTAAAAAAGAAAAAAGTGAATTTGGACACATCCAATCCAAGCAAATACCCTCCCATTGCCAGGCTGCCATTTCCAGCTAAGATAGTTGAGAAAATTATAAATCAACAGCTAGCTCAATTTGTCCAAGATAACGATTTTCTTCATTCCTCGCAATTTAGCTTTCGTCCTAAACACAGCACGGAGACTGCCTTAATTAAGGCTACCGAGGAGATTAGGGCAGTGATGGATAAAGGTGGTGCCATTGCTCTAATTCTCCTAGAGTTATCGTCAGCATTCGATACTGTTGACCATAATCTGCTACTATTGACCCTCGATCAATTTAAATCGACCCCCTATGTTTTGCCTATTGGGGTTCCACAGGGCTCGTCGCTGAGCCCATCCCTTTTTAATACCTATGTATCGGAACTGGCTCCTTTGATCTGGCAATTCGGCTTTAGCCTTACTTCTTATGCAGACGACACACAGATTGTGGTAGCTGCTTATAAAGAACTAGCCTCCCCTGCACCTCAGTTTCAAAATTGTATACTGGAAATCAATAGTTGGATGAGCAAGCACTGCCTTAAACTTAATTCGGATAAAACCGAGATAGTTATTTTTGGTAACCTTCAACCCAAATGGGATGACTAATGATGGCCTATTGAAATGGGAGTATTACCAAAACTGGTAGCAAAGGCTAAAAATCTAGGGGTACTGATTGATAATAAGCTCACAGCAAACAAATGCTATGGTTTCTGCTGCCTTTCATTTGATTAAGAAACTGAAGAAGGTTCTTCCATACATTCGTACCGAGTCTAGGTGGACGGTTGTGACTGCCCTTGTGCTATCAAAACTAGTTTAACTGTAATAGAATGTGTCAGAATATGCAGAAACAACATCTAAAAAAGTGGCAGATAGTACAAAATGCAGCCACAAGCCACCTATTGAATCGGCCTAAATACGAGTCAGTTTCAAGTGAAATTCGGAAACTCCATTGGGTTCCTGCAGCAAGTTGCGTCAAGTTTAAGACGCTATGCTTAGCTTATAAAACCAAGAATAACATGGGACCCGTATTCTTAAAAGGTATTTTTCATTGGTATCATCCTGGTAGACAGCTACGCTCTACTGAAGCTAGGCTCATGATGGTTCCCGGGGGGGCAGTAGCATTGGTTATGGTATGACCAAATTATGCAATGTGCTCCCAATGCATATTAGGTCAGCAAGTTCGCTTTCCTCCTTTAGAAGGAATCTTAAAACCTGGCTGTTCCAGAACTAAATCTCGATTCCCTGGGCATACTTTTGTCTTCTCGCCAAGACACCTGCGGGTATTTGTGCGCTCAATAAGTTAAATTAACAAAACATAACAATAGGGCCTTCGGCTTAATATCCTCCTGATGCAAGCCCCAGTTCAGGTTCTTCCTAAAAGTCAGACCCAGATATTAATATTGGTCAACTTGCTCCACCTCCCATGCATCTAAGTGCCAACTGAATTTCTTTACCTTTTTCCCAAAAATCAAGATTTTGGTCTTTTCCTAGTTGATGCAGAGCTGGTTTTTCTTACTATAAGTTGCTAAAGCATCTAATTTCCTCTGCAGGCCAATTGGAGTAGAGTCCAGTAATACCAAATTGTCTGTGTATAGCAAGCAATCAATATGATGTTTCCCAATTTTGGGGGAAAAAGACTTGGATTGGAAGATAAAGGCGGGAAGGTCAGCTAAAAATAAACTAAAAAGCAGGGGAGCTAAAAACGCATCCTTGCCGGAGGCCATTCCACCTGAGCCCAGTTACCAGAATGCTTTTCAACCAGATCCTCAAAAAGAATCTGTAGTCCCTGGTAATGCCTTATCACTCAGTCCTGGTCCCGTACATTGACAAACTACTAGTGGCGTCAAATACACAAAAGGCTTGCAGATGAGATACCATTGCTCTGTTAAACCACTTAGCTGAGAATGGACATAAAGTATTCCCGACCAAGTTGCAGTACTATAAAAGAGAAGGCCTGTACCTCGGACACCACATTAAGAAAAGAGCGAGGAAGGTGTCAAAAGAGAGAATCTTGGCGATTCTGAAAATAAATCCGTCAACTACCCAGAAAGAAGTCAGGATGTTCTTGGGAATGGTGGGCTACTGTAAATAGTGGATCTCCAAATTTTCACTAGTGGCCAAGCCTTTACAGAGGCTGGCACACAAGGATGTTTCGGATCCGGTTCCATGGGATGACATCTGCATGCATGCCTTCTCAGAGCTGAGAGAAAATCTCTGAAATGCCCCAGCACTGGGAATGCTTGATTACAATAAATGTTTCAATTTGTTTTGCAGTGAGAAGAAGGGCTGCGTTCTCTCAGTGCGTACCCAGATGCACGGAAATGCCCATAAACCGGTTGCCTATTTTTCTTCTACACTTGATCCAATAGCCGCTGTTTTGCCAGTTTTTCTCAAAGTCATAGCCTCAATAGGTATCATCATTGAGCAGTGTGAAAGTGTTGTTAATTGTCATATTCTGACAGTTTTTGTCCCACATTCTGTAGAGATATTGTTAACGTGGACCAGAACCCAGCCTCTCACTAATAACGGTTTGACCAAGTATAAGCAGGTCATACTTGCAGGGGAGAATATCACTGTCAACAGATGTACCACTTTAAATCCTCTACTCTACTGCCCATTCCTAGAAATGATGTTACTGAAGGTGAAGTTGAGCACCACTATCTTGATGTTACTGAATTGTACACCAAACCAAAACCTGACATACAAGATGTGCCACTATCTGAATCAGATTATGTAATGTTCGTTGATGGCTCCTGTTAATGAGATCATGAGGGAAGCCTGGGAGCTGCCTACGCAGTATGTGCTCTGTGGTCAAAGTCTCCTGGCTTCAAGGAGTGTTTTATGCACAGGTGGCCGAATTGATTGGTCTTACTAGAGCATGATGTGTTTCAGATGAGCTGAAAGTGACAATTTTCACTGATAGTATGGCTTTGGTCTCGTTCATGACTTTGGACAGCTGTGGTCACAACATGGATTTATTACCTCTTCAGGGTCACCAATGCGCAACGGGGAAAGTGTGTGTATAATGTGCTGAAGGCACTACAGCTACTTGCCCAGATAGTGGTTGTGAAGTGTTCTGTACACCGCAGGGTGACTGATTATGTGACTGTGGGCAACAGGTATGCTGATGAGGCTGCCAGATATTGTGCCGTAAATGCTTGTACTTTCAATGGTGAATATCACAATGAGGGAACAGATGATACCAATTGCAATCTTTTGTTAACCACAGCTGACACATTGGAGGAAGTTAAGAGACTGCAGGAGGAAGTGTCTGAAGCAGAACAGCAAGGCTGGGTAAGAGCAGGTTGTGTAAAAAGAGATGAGGATACAATATGGGTTTCCGGAGATGGAAGACTTGTGTTGCCAGACAGTCTGTTACCTCCAATGCCAAGACACTATCATGGATCCGCTCATATAGGTAGATACTCTATGGTGCATTTGTTCAGGCAGACATGGTTAACCCCTGTTAGATTTGGGGGTCTCTAGTTGGCAGAGGTAGGTACCTTTGACCAAATAGGGACCCTTGCGTCTAGTCAGGGTAAGGGGGATACACTCCTAAAATAACCCCTGCTCACCCCCTTGGTAGCTTGGCACGAGCAGACAGGCTTATCTCAGAGGCAGTGTGTAAAGCATTTGTGAACACATACAGTAATCCAGTGACAACACTACAGATGGACACCACACAGGTTGTATATTAAAAAAATAAGTATCTTTTATATAGATTTAACATAAGACCACAAACGACAAAAATCCACAATACTGTACTTTAAAAATGGTAGGAATTAGCTTAGTTCTCTTAAGATGGTAAATGCAACACTTTGAGTTCAATGTACCTTTGGATGCGTAACGCTATACAACGAAAGTGTTGCAGGGAAAGGTGATGCGTTGGTTCCTTACACGCAAGAACGGTGATGTGTCGGGTCCCTACTGATGCGTAGGGGATGCGTCGGTTCTTCTTGGCGTGGGGAGGTGATGCGTCGGTTTCTTACTGCGCCTCGCGTGGCGATGCGACTCAGCAACGCCCGTGATGCGATGAAGATCCGGTGCAATGAAACAAAGATGGCGTCTTCTTTTTGATGTGACCCAATGTGTGCACGCCCGATGGCCGTGCGGCGACTCAACGATTCTTCTGAGCCGCGACAGGCCCTGCGACACGCTTCCCGGTGACACGGCAGCATCTGATGCAACGTCGATCCTCTTCTCCGGCGATGCGTGGTGCTTCTGCATTGCGAAGCAACAGCGACAACACCCTTCTTCAGTAATGCGGCGACAGCGGCTGCGGAGGTGACACGCTTCTTCTTCGTGAGTCGCACTTCCATCTCCTTGTGACACGCAGTCCCTCAGAAGGCCCAACACAACAGCAGGCACTTCAAAAGAACTCTTTGGGAGCTGGTGGGTGAAGTCTGTTGTCCCTGAGACTTCAGCAGGAGGCAAGCTCTCTCTCAAGCCCTTGGATATCCTTGACAAGTTGATGAAAGTACACACAAAGTTCCTTTCTCCTTTCTTTGGCAGTCAGGCAACCACTGCAGGCCAATCCTCCAAACAGCACTCGAGCATAGGGATAGTCTCCTCCTGCAGTCCTCTTCTGGTTCCTCTCCTCAGCAAAGGTTCTTCTTGTTTCCCAAAGTGATCTAAAGTTCTGGGGTCTGGGTCCCTCTCTTATACTCATATTCTCTTTGTTCTCTGAAGGCAGAGAGGCCTTTGCCCTAGTCCAAACCAGTTCTGGTCAGTCCTGGAGCACTTTGTTGACAAGACTCCTTCTTTCCTTTCACAGTGTAGGCCAGGGACATCAGACGTACCAGAGGAGGTGGAGCCAGCACTGTGGAGGGAAGGCACAGCCCTATTCAGGTCCCATGTGCAACTCCTCCCACCCATCTACATGCAGATCTCTCTATTCAGCCCTGGGCTGACTCACCCTGTCTCCTGGGATCCCCCAGCCCCTGTCACTCACAAACCAGACATGGAATACACAACCTAGCAGAGGCAGGCTTGGATAGTTAGGCAAGAAAATACCTACCTTCTAAAAGTGGTATTTTCAAACACAGAATGTTAAAACCAACTTCACTAAAAGATGTATTTTATCATTCTGAGTTCAGGCATACTAAACTCGTTTTTCTACCATGTTCCCTGGGTCAGTTAGGATTATAAGATTTAATAATCAAACTGCCCATTCTGGCCTATGGGGAACAAGTAACCTTGCAATAGTGAAAAACGAAAATGGCTGTAATCCACTATTAGGACATGCCACACACACCAGGGCATGTCCTACCTTATACTTACAATGCACCCTGCAGAAATCATGGCTTGGAATACTCCAGCTCTGGGGGCGAGGCTCTCCAAGGAATTAAGATATTTGGGAGTAATAATAACACAGGACATAGGAAAGATCCCTAAATCAAATCTAGATAAAGTTTCTAGGGAGGAGAGATCTTATTAAAGAGATGGCAGAGTATCCCTTTATCTCACTTTGGGTGAGTCAACCTGATTAAAATGTGTGTCCTCCCTAAGTATGCCTACCTTTTTAATAATATACCATTGGAATTTGATAAAGGTAGTCTTCTTAAAATACAGGGTAAGATCTCCTCATTTATCTGGGCATCTAAAGGATTAGATTGTCCTGGAAGAAACTAAGGCGGAAACTGTCACAGGGAGGAATGGGCTTGCCGGATCTTCAGTTGTACCGCTGGGCATACCAATTAAAAAAACTGCAGGATGTTTCTCTTAAAGCCAGATAGCTCCCTGATAGGCAGTATGTTTAAAGCTATGCTCCTAGACCTAGATGAGGTAGGTTTTATGTATAAATTTGGTGCACCTAAATTCTTTAAAAAGGTCAAATTGAAGACTTTATATATGGCGGCTAAGGTATGGTCGGAGTGCCGTATTTGCTTGGGACTGTCCTACTATAGCGAATGGGCTCCAGTGTGGGACTCCCCAGGAACACCAGAATGCCTTTTGGACGCTTTAGCTCAGCCACTAAAAGAGGCTGGAGTCACACACTGAAAGGATATGATGGATGGTAGGAAATGTTATCCTTGGGATGTCTGGTGGAACCTCACTAGTGGGACTCTTTCCAGATTTAAGTACTACCAATTCTCTTCATGGTGTAAGAGTCAACATTGGTCTTTCCCGGAGGATAATACCATGGAAGATGAGTTACAAGACCCAACTGTTAAAAAAAAGTAAGTAGGACAGTGGTATCATCACCTTCTTGCTGCAGTGGATAGAAAGATGGAGCATCCATACTTGATCTGGGAGAGGTGCTTGCCGAGTGAAGATCTGAAAATTGATGGCAAGTATCTTTAGATATTTTATACCCTCTGATTAAATCTCCTGCACTCAGGAAGAATCACTTTTACACTCAACAAGATATACTGGTCACCTCTGGAGCTATCCAAAATAAAGGGTAATGGAGAAGCAAAGTGTATGAGATGCGGAGTCCCGAAAGCGGATGATGTACATATATTTGCAGCTTGTCCTGTGATTCAAGAATTCTGGGGTAGCGTGGGTAAGACCTTGTCTGATGTCCTAGGTTCGGAGGTTGAGGTAAGTCCTTCTTTATCCTTTTTGGTATTGTTTTGAAGCCAGAAGGGGTGTTGGGGCTCTCGGGGTCACAAAGTAAATTGGTATTTTACTTGGTCCTTTTTGGCAAGAAGGGAGATCTGTAAGTTATGGCGCCAAGCTGTACCCCCAACATGGGAGAGGCTGGTGGAATGCAGTAAGATATTTTAGAGACCTGGACCAAAAGGTTAATCTAAATAGAGATAGAATAGATTTTGGGTTATTTTGGAATTTGTTAGATCATTTAGAAGCTGTTTAAATTATTTTTATACTATCCAATGATTACACCTCTTGGTCAGCTCATGATGTGTGGTGCGGCTGTGTCTCACAAGAATAACATCAGCTGAGTCTCGATCCCTTAGATAAGAGCAATAGGGGTGGCACAGATTGAGAGGTTGCTTCTTCTATGGAGGTCATATGAGGATTAAAAAAAACAACAACAACAAAAAAAAAAACAATGCACCCTGCCCTTGGGCCTACCATAGGGGTGTCTGATATGAAGAAAAGGGAAGGTTTAGGGACTGGCAAGTGGGTGCACTTGCCCAGTCAACATGGCAGTACCAGACTGCACACAGGCTCCTTCATGGCAGGCCTGAGACACACTTTACAGGCTGCTTCTGTGGGAGACACAACCAGTGCTGCAAGCCCACCAGCAGCATTTGGTTTAAAAGCCCTGGGCACACTCAGTGCACTGTACTAGGGTCTGACAAGTAAACCAAACCAACCAATCATAGAGTCACTAATCCATACATCAATTTATAACAGAGAGCATATGCACTTTGGCACTGATCAGCAGTGGTAAAGTGCCCAGAGTCATAAACCCAACAACAACAGGTCATAAAAAGTACAGGAGGAAGGCAAAAAGGTCATGGATGACCCTGCAAAAAGGGCCAAGTCCAACACAACCCCCTTCCAGCCAAAACGCAGGGTAGACCAATCACTACCTGGATGGGCTTCCCTGCTTTGGGCTGATAGAACCTGGACCTGGCCCGCAACTGCAGGGGCATACTCCAGTTCTACGCCAATCTGAACCTATTGGAATCCCTCTGTCCATACTTTCAGGGCCCACCAAGCTAATCCATGGGCACCCCTTCTCCTCACCTGAGGACACCACCTGTGCAACACCTAACCTTAACTTGCTCACAGGTTGTAGTGTAGCTCCTATTTCCCTAATAGGCTCTGCATATTGGAATAATATACCCTATAGGTTTGACATAGGACTAAGGTCGGTATGTCCCTATCGAGTATATTAAACTTAATTACTTGTGCCACCTAGCTCAGAGGCCACTAGAAACTCCTTGATTAACAAGAAGGAGTAGATTCTGGCAGCCGCAAAACATGACAACTTGTTTCCCTTTAGAATCAGAACGTGTCCCAGAGTCGTGGAAACAATAGATAACTATTTCACTCAGCTCACTCGTGCATACTTAGTTTTCCTCAAAGTTACACAGAAAGAATAGACAGGCGTTTCAATAAAAGATTTATTGAACAGTCTTGTTTCTCATGTAAGTAATATATGCTGTTACGATCACAAGACAGTATGCAAGATAAATAATGTACAGCGTAAGCAGTAGAAATAAATAATACTACGCTAGCATGATCTTTGTAGATATTCATTTACATAAATAACATAGACTAAAAATGCGAGTACTCATACGATGCGTTTCTAAGCTAGTTCTACCCCAATGTACCTAACCTAACCTAGGTGTAGGGAGAGGTATGAAGTAGGTGAAGTATTCCTTACTATGGTATACTAAGAGTATGTTAAGCCTAGTATGCCTAGTATGCCAAGAGTCCCTCTAGGTTTCTAGTCAGCTCCATATCTTAAGAATGAGAGAGGTGGGAATCTCTTGCCAGACTCGAACTCCAACACCCCGCGAGGGAAGTCAGATCACTGGAAGCTGGACTCTCTGCGTGCAGGGATGACAGCGTCTTCTCAGTGCGTCAGGTCGGGAAACGGGCTCTCTGAAGTCGAGGTCTCCTCTGATTTACAAGGGCTAGGGAAGGTATATTTATACCTGACAGGTACCTCAGAATGTTAGCATTGACATTAATCGGACAGCGGAAGACGTCATGAATGAACCCCTAAGGTATAATGGTTCATGCATAATAGATGAGTCCTTGAAGGAATTAATAGTCCTGTGCTAGGAAACTCCCGAAGCCTAAGGGTCTGTTCTTCAAGAACTCGTTGTGATGTTAGGGTGGATGGATGTCGGAGACCATGCCTGTATTTGGAGTGCACGCGTTTAATGCCTAAATAAGGACTGGGATTTTATGCCTATATATAGGGCAGGGCAAATTGTGCCTATATAAGGACATGATATGAGGAAAACCCATGTACGGACACCCTAAGAGGAATACAACACCCACTCCACTTTCGTGTGTAACGATAATAATAAAATGCTAAACATTTAATATGCTAAACATAAAATGGAGTACCGCATATTACTAAGAATATTTCTTAAAAAGCATTAAAAAGCATTTAAAACCCATTAAAAATGCAAAAGGTACTGTACATTTCAAGCATTGCTTTTTCAGTTCAGGCATATATTTGGAAATAAAATGCAATTTGAATGAAAATAAGCAGTAATATTTACATTTGACAGAAAAATGATCGATAAGTTGTTCAAAAATCAAAGTCATTTTTATGTCATGAAAATTAATGAACTTTTAGACAAATAAGATGACAAAGTGTATTAGGAAGTACCGCAAAGTCCGTACTATAAGGCTAGTTCTACTCAACAGATTGAATTGCCATTCAGTTCGAAAAAACGGAAAAAAGTTCAATTTGGGAAGAGTTCCAAGTTTTTGAAATATCAAGGGCAAATTTCTGCGTCTCTGGTACACTGTGGGTGGAATCAGAGTCAGTGTACGGGTCTGGTGTAAAACATGAGATCATCTATTTCTGTAGACAAAATATCGTCCACTGAAGTTGGTGCCAGTTGGAGCACTAGGTAGTAGATTAATTGTACAGAGATGTGAAGCATCGCTTTCAGCATAGGATGCCGCAGCAATGTTCGCGTCCGTTGTTACTCTGTGTGCCTGTAGATCCATCTTGTACCTCAGCAGCAGCCTGAAGCGTCTGTGAGATCTCCCAATGAATGCCGTCTTCAGGATTGGTAGCCTCTGGGACAACACAGAGCATGGGCCGTTATCGGGTCCAGCAGAGTATTCGATATCCGCGTTGGCGTTGCTGATGGAAATGTTGAGACAGGTGTCTAACACGCATTCTTCACCGCATAGCAGGCATCGTAGAACAGGTAAGATGCAATCTTGCCAGATTGGTCTGAATGACAGGAACCACGTGGTATTAGGTCCCGTAGACGCAGTCATGCCCAAAAGCTGTATTATTCAGCTCACTGCACTTTCGATCAAGGAGAGCTTCTCCA
This sequence comes from Calotriton arnoldi, assembly GCA_963921515.1. Lineage (NCBI taxonomy): Eukaryota > Metazoa > Chordata > Amphibia > Caudata > Salamandridae > Calotriton > Calotriton arnoldi. The sequence goes on along the minus strand of CAWUFW010020601.1, from coordinate 86,570 downwards.
TTTGCTCGGAGTGATGTCTGCGAATAGGCTGAGCCATAGCGTGATAGCAGGAAGAGAAATAGAATTCCGGCAACAAGTGCTAGAATTAATGGTATGCCACCAAACACCGAATGTGCAAAGTTCGGGATGATTCCGAGGATTGCCTGGAAAGGTGCTAACAGACCGGAACAGATGCTCTTAAATACATGTACAATTCCGCTTGTATCAGACATGTTAAAGATACCGTCCTATCATTTCCACGAAATGTATAGGGCAGTTTGTACGTATTAAAGTCTGTATCTCAGCCGAAGTCCTTGCTACTTGTAGATCATAGGTTTCTTTGGCCGAGGTCAAAGGCACTGTTTGTTGTAAAAGCATGGCTTTATCTCCTGCTTAAAGTATCAAATCTTATAAAAGAGACGTTCTAGCGAAGGCCACAAAGGCGACTCCCTGACTGTGTCTATTGGGGCAAACAATACTTGCATACAGCAGTGACCCTGGAGTTGACCGCTACTAGATATGGGATACCTGGCAACATGCCGCAGCAACTCTGATCATTCAACATGAGGTAATTCTCATTAGAAAGTTGTCGAAATCGTTGGATTAATCACAGCAGCTGGTGTACCCTGCTGATGGCAAGACAAATTTGCCACAGAACCATTGCAAGCCCTGTGTAAAGAAATGTCCTGACATATAAGTGAACCACTCAGTGCACTTTTACAGTGTGTACCGCTCAAAAACACTTCACGATCCCCACTCCAACATCTATATGTATACGGTAAATTCCAAGATGTCTTAATGTATTCCTTACCCAACCTTTCATATTTGCCTGCTTGCATTGTGTTTGAGGCAATTCTGAAAACTGAAAAGTAGTCACAGGTAGTGTAATTTTGCCATGAATGAGCCATTCTGTAGCTGGTTTTTCTGCCACTGTGAATGGTAATTTTTCTAATTTTTCAATGCCCAGCACTGTATACTTTGCTTCTCTTTGTGCCAGTTCGATCTGTTTATCAGTTAGATTGTATTCTGCAAACAGAGCCGACGTGTTGATGAAATGCCAAGGCACACAGCCCGCACGCAAAGATTGCGAAGCGTCCAGCTTAATAACACAATAGAACGTAATTCACGATTGGGCCTTGCTGTAACATCGCCAAATCTTGTTCTAGTATGTCGACTAGCAGAGGATACAATGTTGTCCAATGAATATATTCTGGAGGACAAAGTTGTTAACCCATTGTCGACCACAGTGAGTGTTTCTCTAAATTAATATGATCAAGTTCACGTATTCGTTTCTCATGCCTCCATCTGTGACACTTTCCATGCTTCATTATAGACAGCATAAATGCCGGCATATGTGAAATGTTTCTGACGCGGTTTTCTTGGTCCAAGCAAGAATTCCCTAAGGTCTCTGCGTCTTCTTCTAAGGATAAGTGTTGTTTCACATCCTATAGTGTAGATTTCTGCAGCCAATCGAGGCATAATTTTCCTACACTGTATGTTGTTACTACCCCTGGATGCTGTCTTTGGACGTATCTCAGGTCTGGCCTATGAATAGTAAACCCCTGAGTTTTATTCAGGAATCTTTCCTGACAGTTGTTTGTGTCTGTGGGCCAGATTAACCATTTTTTCCAATCAGGATTAGATCTGTTGAGTTGTAGTATTTGGTCAACTGTCACACGCTGCCTGTGTATTGTTATCACTAGCAAGGTGTTGGTACAGAAGGTGTTTTCATCTCTTGATCTTGGCTAGTCCAAGACAAGATGTTTGTTGGACAAGTTTCATTCAAAAATATTATTTGTTCAGGGATGACACAGGCTCTAAATAAAGCTTCTATCCCCTGTGCTTGCCAATCTTTAGTACCCCAGACAGTTTTTGTGTCTATTGTGTCTTTCCATAAGTCGAAACCTCGTCTAGACAGTTGGGCAATAAATGCTTGCAGAGTAAATCTGTTTTAGTATTAGTTACCATAATTTTCAGTCCTGTTTTGTTTACATTTTTATAGTAAAATGTTTCTGGATCAGATGTATTGTAACCTGAAAATATGGAAACTTGTTAGCAAATGTTTTTGAACTACCTTGCGGTGGTGTAGGACAGAGCTCCCATTGGTTAAACATAAACACATTTCTCAGGGTATGCAGATTTATGCAAAATAATGAAGACCATAGTGGTTATAGTAATACAGCTGTTCATAGTCTGATGAACCCTCTAAATATTCATTTTTAGAAAATGCAGCAGATTTTTCTAGGTCAAACATTATGTCGTTCACAGTCTCAAAGTCCCAATCATCAGAATAGGTACTGGACGAAATGAGATCACTTAGTGAAATTTTAAGCAAATGTGGAATGTTCAATTGTTCCGTCGGGCCAAAGATATCAAATTCTGTTTTGTCCCACACTATACCATCCTGTATAGGAACGGCTGTGAAGTTCACTGTTGACAAGTCTCTTGCTTCACGATGGGATGATTTATGTGGTTTCCAAAGTACGTTCACATCTTTTCCTTCATTGTTCACATGGATGTATCTGCCATTTATAAGCACGCTCACAGTTGTAACCAAACCTAGCCAAAGCAGGAAAAACAAATATTCCAGAAATAATCCAGAGTTCAATCCATGGGGAAACCAGATAAGTCTTTTTCAGAAAGTGAAGAAAGTCTTGTACTTGCTGCTTGAGTTTGAATGATGCTGGCTTCGCTTTCAGGTTCACTCGGATCTTCTGAGAATGTATCAAAGTTAATGAAATAGCCAGAAGCAGTTCTTGTCAATTGTTGGAATTTGCATCAGGATTTGTAGAAATCACTGGAACCAGTTGATCACTTGCTACATTGGTGTAGACAGGTGTATTTGGACAAACTGTTACTTGATTTTCAAGAGGGATGAGTTCCATTGCATTGTTGCCTAGTCCTTCATCTGTTACAGCTGAATTCTCTATAGTTATCAGTCTTTCAGTCTGAACCTCTTGGATATTAGCGAGAGGAGTGCGTCTGCTACTAGGTCGGAGTCCACAAGGCCTACTATTTAGTATTGGCCACATACTGTGGTTTGATGAGGTCGATGGACACAAATCTTTTCTCCTTTCTTCCAGCAAGGGGCGGCAGAAGTACTGTTCTAGTTCCTTGAACTGCTAGGACAGGTACTGGTTATCTGTAAGAAGGTCCAAATTCCTTCTTGTCCGCAATCTTTTCTCTGACTAGATCCCCAACTTTTCAAATCCAGACAGGCCTTGCTGGGACCACCGGTTTTTCCCCAGTGGTGGTTGGCTGCAGGAATACGTTGCTTTGTTTCGATCTTAGTTCATTGAGTTCCTGTAAAACAGCCAAACGATCTTTGATATCAAACGGTTTATTTTCCACCACTGTGCCTACGTGATCAAGGTCTGGTACTCCACATTCTTGTCCCAAATAGGACCTCATATGGAGTGACCCCTAGAGAACTTCTTGGCAGGTTATTTAATGAGCGTTGGACCCCATAAAGATGTTTGATCCACCCATCACCCGAACCTAATACCCTAGCTGTTATACACTGCTTTGTGTCCCGGTTTTTCCTTTCCCACAACCGAATTTCCTCAGGATGGAATGGAGAGAGTACTCGCAATGCAACGCCCAGACTGGCCATGGCTTCTTTCTAAGCTCGAGAGCTAAACGCAGGGCCCTGGTCAGAATGTAGCATGCCTATTGCGTATGTGCCGATAAAGACTCGCAAATCTTTTATAACAGTTCGAGCGTCAGCCGAGCGCTGAGGCCATCCATAGGAACCTTGATTCAGTATTTGTGGGATTGCATTTGTCTAGAAGGACGCATGCGCGTAGATAGTCTAATGCTGTCTAACAATGGTGTCTGTACTGGGCAGCTACATTCGTAGCATGGTGTCTGGTGGCTTTCTCGCTGTAATTTACAGTGTAAGCAGTTATTGATGAATATGTGTATTTCTGTATTCATTCCAGGCCACCAGTACATCTCTTTTAACGTCAAAATTGTTTTAGAGATCCCTTGATGTGACAGACCCTCCCCAGATGTGCTTCATAAATCAAAGCTGCTCTACGTTCCATGTTTGTAATTACCCTATCCCCCACTCCAGGGATTTGAGCAAAAGGAACGCTATTCGCATCAATTACATAAGAGTACTTGAGTGGAAACTTTTTGGTAACGCTGCACCACTGCCTTTGCTTGTAGCATTGACAGCCAACATTATCTCACTGTCTATTTTGTTTTTGAATGAGTGATCGCAGCTACGGAAGCCGTCTGAACAGCCCACTTTGCGGCTTCGACAGCCAATGAATTCCTGCAACGTGAACGCCATCACGTTGATGACTCAGTGTGTGGATCACGTGAGCCTTTGGTAGTTCAAGTTTTTCAACTGAACTATTTGTTCCCAAAGCGTTTATGTGCTTTATTGTGCCACCTTTCGCATCTTTTAACCCATTTTCAAGCCAGTTTTGTATATATTCATTATACGACTGAACACAGTAAAAGAATCGCACACTATCAGTGGGGAATTCCTCGATCTGTACTTTCAAGTGCCAGTTTGAATGCTTGTAGTTCAGCTTCGTTGAGCTGTACAATCTCCTAGAGATTGAGTTTTTGTGACCATAGGTCTGAAGATGCCATCTCGCATGCGACCTTTAACGATTGCACACGCTGCACTGTAAGCATGCTTACTCCCTGTTGCGGGCTGTGCGGATCCGTCAGTGTAAATTATGAATTCGCACTGATCGAGAGGCAGAATTTCAGTGGGCAGAGGACATTCTTGTTCATATTGCAGGAATGCTTGTGTTTTTAAATCGGGATTAAAAACATATTCAACATCTGTTGCAGCAAGAGAATTAACCCATTGTATCCATCTCGGATGTAATGCTTTAGCATTTGGAATGCTTTCGCTTTGTGACCACTTCTAAAGCTGGTACTGGGGTTATGACAATAATGCGTTTCCCTTGGGCTAAGGCTCTTTCTTTTGCTACAGCGGTTTGAACTGCTTTCAGAATTTTTTCAGTTGAAGTGAAGCGCATTTCCGCTTGTGTATACAAATGAGATTTGTATGCAATTGGTACTTTTTCACCCTCATTAAATGTTAAGTAGGTGAATCCGCATTGACCCGAAATTATTCGGATCACCAGGTTGCGTTGACTTATGCGTGTTTGTAAGTGATTTGTTGCTAACATGTTAGCCTGGAGTGAACGCAAGATTTCTGTGTGTTCTTGTGTCCAATTCTTGATTGAAAAATCAGGTTTAATTGGGTAGATAGGTTTAAACCTTTCTGTGTAATTTAGAATGTATGTTCTTCCAAAATTTAGGAAACCCAGGATGTATTGTAAGTTTTTTAGCGTTTTTGGAGGTTGGAGCAGCGCATATTTCTCTAGAAAGTTAGCTGCCAAGCTCTTGCCTTCACTTGAAAGCTCATATCCTAGAAATAGGACATTGAGATGGGCAATTCTGGACTTTTTGAAGTTGAATTTGTAGCCTCTTAGCGGCGAAGCCCAATATAATGGTACTCACCCTTTCAAGTGTTTGTCCAGGTCATTGTCTGTCAGATAGATGTCATCGACATATGACAATGCCTCATTATCATAAATTTGTAGTAACTCTGTTACTCTCGCTGAGAATAACCCCGGGCTGTTCTTGAACCCTTGTGGGAGTTCGACAAAATTGACGCTGGGTCCCCATTATGGAGAAAGCCTGTTACAGTGCTACGTTTTGACAAAAGAAACCATTTGAGATATCTAATGTGGTTTTGTATTTTTTACGCACAATGTTATTCATTAATGCTGTGCTATGTGCATTTTGCACTGCAAAGGTTTTTGAACAAGTGTTTAGGTGTCTGTAATTCAAAACTAGACAATAGGTGTTGTCTGGTTTGGAGACAGGAAACAAAGGATTGTTCATTGAGGAGGTGCATGTTTCAATCACTCCTTGGTATTCAAGTTGATCTAAGATCTCCTGACCTGTTTTTTAGCTTCTTGCTTTATCGGGTACTGCCTTTGTGCAGTTGGTTCATGTTTCAGATGTATTTTATGGTGAGGAGAGTCCTCATCCCATCCTACATGATTTTTATATAATGCTGGGGCCTGGGCTACTGCCCATTTCCCTGGCATATGTATATTTTAGGTGTATTGAATATGGTTGGAGAAGGCGGGCATAATAATGTCCTCGCCGTGTGGGCACTCCTCGACAAATTGTGGTGGCCAGTCTTTTTCTGCTAGAAGTATGTCATAGCCCCTTAAAAGTTTTTCCCAAAAGAGTACTTTCACCTGTCTAGGTAATTCTCCCTCCATTCGGAGTGTTATTTCATATAACTTTTGTGGAGTACTAACCCTGGTGTCTACCATCTCAACTGTAATGTACTAATTCAAGTCCACTATCTCCAGAAGTTCCTTCAGGTTCTGGCGAGCTACTGTGACTTCTGCTGCACTGTCCAGCATTGTCTGAGCCCATTCTCCGTTCTTGAGTTGTGTTCTCAGTATTCTCGGCATGTCTGATCTTCAGACCTGCTACTTTCTTTTTGGAGAATTGTGGTTTTGTTTAATTTTTGGAGCGTGTTTTTCTTCCTTGGATTTTACGCGTTCTTCTCTATGTTCTGACCGTCCTCTTCTTTCCGAAGTCTGTGACGAGATCTGAAAGGTACGAGAGGAACGTGTATCAGTATCTTGATACCCGTCAGGCTTTCTCAAATTATCCCTATTCCTGAGGTTATACCTCCTTTCAGAGGGCTCCTTTTGAGGAGACCTACCTCGGGATTGAGAATGTTTCTCATTTGAATTTTGTTTATTAGTCTCCCACTTCTTTTTAGAAGATGTAGGAGTTTGTTTAATAGAGTCCTTCTCAGGGACTTTCAGATAGTTTTGGCTTCACTGGTCTTCCACCCAAACTATCTCTGCCTAATTCTGCATAAGATTGTTCAATTATTCTGGGTAGCTCAATTTGATGTTCTGTAACATCGAATTCCCTTAATCGTTGGTGGATCGCCACTGCTGCTGCCTCCTTTAATATTAGATAATATTATTGTTGAGACCTGGTCGAAATTTTTCAGTAATTTCATACCCAAATTTAGAGCAGGCTCTGCCCCGTATTTGTTTTGAATTTGTTTCAAGACATCTGGTATTACCGCAATTGACGGAATACCATGTGTTTTAGTATAGATGGCAGCAAAGACTGAGCCCCAAGTGGTACAGTCTTCCAGTTGTGGTGTGATCCCCATCGGTAAACTGATTGTTAGGATTCTGTGTTTCTCATACGGGCTAGTATTTGGAAATACTGCTTCGATTTGAGTAATTTTTTGAGCTATCCAGAATGGAATTTGCTCACGTTTTGTGGGCATTTTACCCATTACTGCGTATAGAGTCTGTGGTGTAATTTTTAGTGTATTCCCCTGTTGAGGGGTCTGATTTGGAATGGTTAATGGTGGTCGGACTGTGAAAGTCTGCATGACATATTGGACCAATTGTCTGTTGATTTTTATTAACCCTGTAAGTTGAGTATGTAGTTCCTCATCTGACATTATATCTAGTTCAGGATGAGGTGTTTAGCCGGCTAGAATTGGCCATGTTGCTCCTGGTCTACCTAGTGGACCGAGCCTGGTAATGTTTCTGTGATGTTTTAGGGAGCCTTTAAACCAGAGCTGATGCTCCTGGTATGTTAATGGAATTTCTATATCCTCGAAAGGAATATATTCCTCTGGTGGATCATCTTCTTTGTAGAAGTGAAACAGTTTTGTAACTGAATTTGATTCAGGAAATATTACCCATGAATAGAATACCTCTGTCTGAAATGATTCGTATGCCTCTATCACGAAAACTGCTCTACCGCCTCTTGGTGGTAGGCCATGTTTTATAAGTTTTAGAGTGATGGCTCTTCTTAAGTTTTGAGGGATGTCTATAACACCCTCCTCGGTTTCAATAAAACCTGTGATGTTATAAACTGTTACAGCTGGGTGACCCGCAAATTCACCGTTGTCGCCGAGTCAGGCATTTTGTTTTTTGAAAAATGTAGAACAAGTTTCAAGGAAACAAAGATAAGGTGCACAATATTTTGGAACACTGTATCCTTCAACGTTGAGCAAACCAAACAGCTAATATATAGGGTGCTTCCCTATGTAGCCGTGGTGGATACTTAATCCTGCCCACTCCAGACGTCTTTTGGAGTATATGGGTAGGGGTCTCTGAGAGAAAATGCACGGCTGAGTTACTCAGTATCTAGCATTAAATTACCACCTTACCAAACCGTTGGGTGCCATGTAGTGTAGCTCCTATTTCCCTAATAGGCTCTGCGCATTGGAATAATATACCCTATAGGTTTGACATAGGACTAAGGTCGGTATGTCCCTATCGAGTATATTAAACTTAATTACTTGTGCCAGCTAGCTCAGAGGCCACTAGAAACTCCTTGATTAACAAGAAGGAGTAGTTTCTGGCAGCCGCAAAACATGACAACTTTGTTTCCTTTTAGAATCAGAACGTGTCCGAGAGTCGTGGAAACAATAGATAACTATTTCACTCAGCTCAGTCGTGCATACTTAGTTTTCCTCAAAGTTACACAGAAAGAATAGACGGGCATATCAATAAAAGATTTATTGAACAGTCTTGTTTCTCATGTAAGTAATATGTGCTGTTATGATCACAAGACAGTATGCAAGATAAATAATGTACAGCGTAAGCAGTAGAAATAAATAATACTGCGCTAGCATGATCTTTAGTAGATATTCATTTACATAAATAACAGACTAAAAATGTGAGTACCTATACGATGCGTTTTCTAAGCTAGTTCTACCCCAATGTACCTAACCTAACCTAGGTGTAGGGAGAGGTATGAAGTAGGTGAAGTATTTCTTACTATGGTATACTAAGAGTATGTTAAGCCTAGTATGCCAAGAGTCCCTCTAGGTTTCTAGTCAGCTCCATACCTTAAGAATGAGAGAGGTGGGAATCTCTTGCCAGACTCGAACTCCAACACCCCGCGAGGGAAGTCAGATCACTGGAAGCTGGACCTCTGCGTGCAGGGATGACAGCGTCTTCTCAGTGCGTCAGGCTGGGAAACGGGCTCCTCTGAAGTCGAGGTCTCCTCTGATTTACAAGGGCTAGGGAAGGTATATTTATACCTGAGAGGTACCTCAGAATGTTAGCATTGACGTTAATCGTACAGCGGAAGACGTCATGAATGAACTCCTAAGGTATAATGGTTCATGCATAATAGATGAGTCCTTGAAGGAATCAATAGTCCTGTGCTAGGGAAACTCCCGAAGCCTAAGGGTCTGTTCTTCAAGAACTCGTTGTGACGTTAGGATGGACGGATGTTGGAGACCATGCCTGTATTTGGAGTGCACGGTTTAATGCCTAAATAAGGACTGGGATTTTATGCCTATATAAGGGCAGGGCGAATTGTGCCTATATAAGGACATGATACATGAAAACCCATGTACGGACACCCTAAGAGAAATACAACAAGGTGTGTCCCAACAGACAGACAGCCAGCCACAGTGGCCACTGACCATAGACAGTGATGAGACCCAGGCCTTATGCCTCTCATGCCTCTCAACCCTCTGTGGCGTCAGAGAGCGGGGGGCAGTAGCCCCAGGTGCTTGGCACCCTTTGTCCACTCTCCCTCCTGTCAGGTCAGGTATGACATCCTGACACTGACCTACCAAGCCCCAGGCCTGTACCCGGCGGCTGGATTGGAGACTGGGGTGGGCTTTCCCACACCTGGTCCTCCTCTTCCTTGTTGGGGCTCTGTACCCTCCCACCTGGAGTGGTACCCCCTTCCAGACTTGCCAGGGTACCTGTGGCAGGTGTCCTGCTCTATTTGCCCACCAGTTCAGGGGTTCTATCCTGCAACTGGGCGTCCAGGTCAGGGGTGACACCCTGAACCTGGTCCTCCAATCTAGGGTCTAAACCCTCCAGTTGAACCGGGGTCAGAGGCGAGGACTCCCTCCCTCCCTCTGCACCCCCTTCAATCAATCAATCAATCATGTCACTTATAAAGCGCACTACATACCCGCGAGGGTCTCAAGGCGCTGGGGGAAGACGGGGGTGGTGCTGCTACTGATCGAAGAGCCAGGTCTTGAGGAGTCTTCTGAAGGCCAGTAGGTCTTGGGTCTGTCGGAGGTTGGTGGGGAGGGTGTTCCAGGTCTTGGCGGCGAGGTGGGAGAAGGATCTGCCGCCGGCGGTCGCTTTCCGGATGCGGGGGACTGTGGCGAGGGCGAGGCTGGTCGAGCGGAGCTGGCGGGTGGGGTGTAGAAGCTGAGTCGTCTGTTGAGGTAGGCTGGTCCGGAGTTGTGGAGTGCTTTGTGTGCATGGGTGAGGAGCTTGAAGGTTATCCTCTTATTGACAGGGAGCCAGTGCAGGTCTCTCAGGTGGGGTGTGATGTGGGTGGCGTCGGGGATGTCGAGGATAAGACGTGCAGAGGCGTTCTGGATGCGTTGCAGCCATCTCAGGAGCTTAGCCGTCGTTCCTGCGTAGAGGGCGTTTCCGTAGTCCAGCCTGCTGGTGACGAGGGCCTGGGTGACTGTTTTTCTTGTTTCGTGGGGATCCACTTGAAGATCTCTGCGGAGCATTCGGAGGATGTTGAAGCAGGATGAGGAAACAGCGTTGACCTGCTTAGTCACATGGAGAGGGTGGGGTCGAGGATGACCCCTAGGTTGCGTACGTGGTCGGTGGGTGGCGGGGCTGTTCCCAGTGATGTTGGCCACCAGGAGTCGTCCCAGGCTGAAGGGTTGGAACCAAGGATGAGGACCTCCGTCTTGTCCGAGTTCAGCTTCAGGCGGCTGGTCCTCATCCATTCGGCGACGGCCTTCATTCCTTCGTGGAGGTGGGCTTTGGCGGTGTGAGGGTCTTTGGTGAGGGAGAGGATCAGCTGGGTGTCGTCGGCGTAGGAGATGATGTTGAGGTTGTGCTGTCGGGCGACGTGGGCGAGGGTGCCATGTAGATGTTGAACAGCGTTGGGCTGAGGGAGGAGCCTTGGGGTACGCCGCAGATGATCTTGGTGGCCTTGGATCGGAAGGGGGTGAGGCGGACGCTTTGTGTTCTGCCGGAAAGGAAGGATGTGGTCCAGTACCAGTATCAGAGTGCTGCCCCCTCCCATCAGGAGTGGTACCCCCAGAATACAAACTGCTAGGGGCACTGTTAGCAGCTGCCCCTTCCTCCAGGTCCGGGGGGACACCCTGAACCTGGCCCTCCAACCCAGGGTCTGTACCCTTAGGTTGGACCTGTGCCTGGCAACCCAGGACTTCCGGGGGATACACCAACCCCCCCAAGGGAAACACTCCGCTAGAGTTGTGTAAGAATCTACCTGGCGCACCACGACTTCCTGGGGAGCATGCATGCCCCCCCAGAGGTTAACACATCTCTCATGTGTTGTGTGACAGTCTGCCTGGCGCTGATCTCTCGACCCTTGTCCACCTGACAGTGCGTGAAAACCCCCCAAAACAGAAGTGGTGTCACCATGGTCACTCCTAGGAGGCTCAGCCCTTCTGGCTGGCCCCTGACCCACTGGTTCTCCCACTGGGGACTCTTTCCCCCTCTCACCCCTCAATCTGAACTTCTGCACCCTCCTAACTGGAGCGGCAGCACCAGACGCCAGAACTGATGGAGACCTGCATACAGACACTCCCAGTTCACTAGACACTAGGGGATCCCCCTCAACGGGCGGCCCATCAGGACAGACTAGGTTCCTGTCCTGGTGTTACCTCATGGAACCATCCAGGACACAAGACTGGGGTTCGGGCACCTTGGGACACACACCCCCACACTCACTCCGCCTCCACCGAGATAGGACATGAACCCCTACACCCCTCCCACTACCCCGGGACCTAGCTGGGCTACTCTGAACCACTTCCACCACTCCGGGTTGGAAGATACCTGAGCCACTCCCCTTAGGGTCACTCCCCAATGCCTCTTCAGACCCTGTGGAATCCACCAAAAGGTCTTCCTCCCTGGTGAGCTCCCTGCGGTCAGAGAACTCACTCTCCAACAGGTGTTGGCATAGCTCTGAAAAACAGGGTCTTACTATATGCTCTCCCACAATTGGGTCACATAACCCCTCATAGGTGTTAACTAAACTATCCTTCACCTCACCATCCAGTGCCTCACACATGTACCCCACACCACTCTCCTGAGATTGGCAAGACAGTGTCTGACTGTCTCCGTCACTCAACACACACTCTTCTGCGTGGTCTTCACACTCACACACCAGGACTTCACCCATGGGGAACCCCTCTCCCTGCACCTCTCATCTAGAGTCAGTAGAGTGTCCCTCCCACCACTAGGACTATGAACCCCTGTGCCAGTTCCCCAATCCACCTCAGGGACACTGCACACCACTGGAGTTACCTCATATCCTTGAACCTCCTGGTGTATATTAACCCCCTCCTTCAAGTCAGGCGTCACATCTCTGGGTGTGTGTACTACTCCCTCAGCACTAGATAACTCACTATTGTTGCCACCATCTGAGCTGGATTCCACCTCCAACTCAGCCAAGCCCACTTCTTGAGCTTCACATATTTCTTTTTCAGCTAAGGCTCGCTCTATCTCCTCGCACTCCCTGTCTAGCTCCCTCAGCCTCCGGTCACGAGCACGAGCACGAATCCGATTCCTTTCTTCAAGAGCCAATCTTTCCCAAAATGTTTCCTCCCCAGGGCCACTGCCCTCTTGGTATTCTGGCTTGGGATCCCCCCCTCAGATTCCTCCTCAGAGTCATCTGCTAATGTTTCTTCCCAGCGTAGCACCTCATAGCTATGCAGGGCTGCCTCAAGATCCTGCCTTGTGGCTCTCCTCTTCACAAATAGCCCCCTCTCCTTGCAAAATACTTTTAGTTCCCTTATCTTGTAGATATCCAGGTGCCAAAAGTTGACTTCAATTTTGACAAGGCCCAAGAGGTGCAACAACTAACCAGAGTTTCAAAAACTAAAAGTCCAAAGGGAAACAGGGAAAAATAGTATGTGGTTGCGTTTGGTCTGCACTCACTAGTAGTGTACACCAATTATTGTACATGAGTCACAAATGCAAGTCCAGAACCCTCACCGCTGACCACCAATGTTAGATTTGGGGGTCTCTAGTTGGCAGAGATAGGTACCTTTGACCAAATAGGGACCCTTGCGTCTAGTCAGGGTAAGGGGGATACACTCCTAAAATAACCCCTGCTCACCCCCTTGGTAGCTTGGCACGAGCAGACAGGCTTATCTCAGAGGCAGTATGTAAAGCATTTGTGAACACATACAGTAATCCATTGACAACACTACAGATGGACACCACACAGGTTGTATATTAAAAATAAGTATCTTTTATATAGATTTAACACAAGACCACAAACGACAAAAATCCACAATACTGTACTTAAAAATGGTAGAATTAGCTTAGTTCTCTTAAGATGGTAAATGCAACACTTTGAGTTCAATGTACCTTTGGATGCGTAACGCTATACAACGAAAGTGTTGCAGGGAAGGTGATGCGTCGGTTCCTAACATGCAAGAACGGTGATGCGTCGGGTCCCTACTGATGCGTAGGGGATGCGTCGGTTCTTCTCGGCATGGGGAGGTGATGCGTCGGTTTTTTACTGCGCTTCCATGGCGATGCGACCAGCAACGCCGTGATGCGATGAAGATCCGGTGCAATGAAACAAAGATGGCGTCTTCTTTTAGATGCGACCCGATGCATGCACGTCCGACGGCCGTGCGGCGACTCAACGATTCTTCTGAGCCGCGACAGGCCCTGTGACACGCTTCCCGGTGATGCGGCGGCATCTGATGCGACGTCCATCCTCTTTTGCGAAGCGACAGCGGCGACACCCTTCTTCAGCGATGCGACGACAGAGGCTGCAGCGGCGACACGCTTCTTCTTCGTGAATCGCGCTTCCAGCTCCTTGCGACACGCAGTCCCTCAGAAGGCCCAACACAACAGCAGGCACTTCAAAAGAACTCTCGGGGAGCTGGTGGGTGAAGTCTGTTGTCCCTGAGATTTCAGCAGGAGGCAAGCTCTCTCTCAAGCCCTTGGAGATCCTTGACAAGTTGATGAAAGTACACACAAAGTTCCTTTCTCCTTTCTTTGGCAGTCAGGCAACCACTGCAGACCAATCCCCCAAACAGCACTCAGCATAGGGATAGTCTCCTCCTGCAGTCTCTCTTTCTGGTTCCTCTCCTCAGCAAAGGTTCTTCTTGTTTCCCAAAGTGATCTAAAGTTCGGGGGTCTGGGTCCCCTCTTTTATACTCATATTCTCTTTGTTCTCTGAAGCAGAGAGGCCTTTGCCTAGTCCACACCAGTTCTGGTCAGTCCTGGAGCAATTTGTTGACAAGACTCCTTCTTTCCTTTCACAGTGTAGGCCAGGAACATCAGATGTACCACAGGAGGTGGAGCCAGCATTGTGGAGGGAAGGCACAGCCCTATTCAGGTCCCAGGTGCAACTCCTCCCACCCATCTACATGCAGATCTCTCTATTCAGCCCTGGGCTGACTCACCCTGTTTCCTGGAATCCCCCAGCCCCTGTCACTCACAAACCAGACATGGAATACACAACCTAGCAGAGGCAGGCTTGGATAGTTAGGCAAGAAAATACCTACTTTCTATAAGTGGTATTTTCAAACACAGAATGTTAAAACCAATTTCACTAAAAGATGTATTTTATCATTCTGAGTTCAGGCATACTAAACTCGTTTTTCTACCATGTTCCCTGGGTCAGTTAGAATTATAAGATGTAATAATCTGGCCTATGGGTAACAGGTAGCCTTGCAATAGAGAAAAAACGAAAATGGCTGTAATTCACTATTAGGACATGTCACACACACCAGGGCATGTCCTACCTTATACTTACAATGCACCCTGCCCTTGGGCCTACCATAGGGGTGTCTGATATGAAGAAAAGGGAAGGTTTAGGGACTGGCAAGTGGGTGCACTTGTCCAGTCAACATGGCAGTACCAGACTGCACACAGGCTCTGCCATGGCAGGCCTGAGACACACTTTACAGGCTGCCTCTGTGGGTGGCACAACCAGTGCTGCAAGCCCACCAGCAGCATTTGGTTTACAAGCCCTGGGCACACTCAGTGCACTGTACTAGGGTCTGACAAGTAAACCAAACCAACCAATCATGGAGTCACTAATCCATACATCAATTTATAACAGAGAGCATATGCACTTTAGCACTGATCAGCAGTGGTAAAGTGCCCAGAGTCATAAAACCAACAACAACAGGTCAGAAAAAGTACAGGAGGAAGGCAAAAATTTGAGGGATGACCCTGCAAAAAGGTATAAGTCCAACAACCCCAGATTCAGACTGATGGTTGAAGGACTGTGTCACAGTTGTGTTTTGTGTCAGCAGATGGATGTAGGCAGCAGAACAAAGGTTACACTGAGTCATATAGGGAGATCAGGTAGTCCCTTTAACAGGATGCAAATTAACTTTATCAAGATGGCTGTGTGCAAAGGGTTGAGATATGTCTCGGTGATTGTTTGCATCTTTTCGCCTTGGGTTGAAGCCTACCCAACCAGAAGAAATGACAGTTTCATAGTGGCTGAGTTGTTCTTGAGGGAGTTAATACCTCTTTTCGGGTTCCCAACTTCTCTGGAGTGAGACTGCGGGACTCATTTTAATAATAAGGTCCTGAAGATGTTGTGTGCAGCATTGCAAGTGGAGCAGAGGATACATTGTAGCTACCGACATAAGGGTTCAGGTATCATGGAACAGGTTAATGGGACGTTGAAATCCAGATTGCTAAGGTGTGTGCTTCAACATCTTTGAAGTGGCCTGAAGCACTGCCTCTCATGTTGATTACTCTATGTAGTACTCCTGACAGGAGGACAGGATTGTCTCCCCATGAGATAATTAAGGGCAGAGCCATGATACTGCCAGCTGTGCCTGAAAATGCTCTTGTGAACATTACAGAGGACTTGATTCTTGGTTACTGCAAAGGACTGGCTGATGTGGTGCATTCTGTGTCTCATCAGGTTGGAGTGGCTACAACCCATCTCAACAGGAGCAGTGCCATGACCTCAGTTCAGGCGACTAAGTTAAGGTGAAATAGCACGTGTGCAAGTTATGCTTGGGACCTAGGTGGCAAGTACCTTATCAAATCTTCTTGGTCACTACAATAACTGTTAAGTGCGACGGTCTGCCCAACTGGGTTCATGCTGCACACACTCACGGAGTCCCATGTATCCTTGATGATATAACAGCATCTCTCCCTGAAGTGCCGGTGGTTACAGTGAGAGAAAGGGAGCTGTTTAGTCAAGCTGTTGGGGACCAGCAAGAAGATGGGGCAGCATTTGTTTGGCCTCAGGGAGGTCTGAAAAAGTCAACAGTTGAAGTCTGAACCAGAGGGTCTAATCCTGTAGGGTTGAATGCACCAGATTGAGACCTTGGCAAAGGGCCTTGTGCAGCAGTAACACCCTTAGTGCCTGGAGAACTGTGGTCAAGAGGACAGGAGAGAGGGAGACAGAGTGCATGCGCCACACACTATCCCAGAAGAAACTGAGGACTGTGGCCAAAGTAACAGTGATGATGATGATGACGGGCCAGTGGTACGGATGATCAAAGAGAGAAAGAGTACCCTGTCAGAAGTATGTTTCGTTATGTTAATTAAATTTAATATAGTGCACAACTAACCCATGGGCATCTCTGCGCTGTCAGCAGTTGTAACAATTTGGTAGTTGATTTTTAAAATATTGTGGGCTTTCAACAATTTCCTACATTTACAATTGTTCGAACAGGTGCAAAGATGCAGTGGTAGCTTATTCCAATAGGAGGGAGCCAAGTATGAGAAAGCTCTCCCCCCGCATGTAGGTAGACGGATGCAGGTGACACTCAGCAGGGCTTTATCACAAGATCTTAAGCTTCTGCTGGGTATGTAAGGTTTAATTCTCAATAGCAGATAGCTGGGGCCTTTGCCCCTTAGCACACTATATGTGAGACAGCAGATCTTACAAATTATCCTTTTTTCACTGTCAGCTAGTGTAGATCCTTTAACAAGGGGGCAGATGGAGTGCCAAGAGGAAGATTGAGAACGAGCCAGGCTGCCGTGTTTTGGACTACCTATAGTTTGGCTACCAACCTCTCATTTGCTGCCGCCAGAAGAGTATTGCAGTAGTCTAATTTGCTTACTACCAGGCCTTGTACTAGCATTCTTCTGGCAGATATGGGAAGATAAGGAAATATTCTGTGCAGAAGATGAATATTCTGATAGCATAGTCCAGTGGTAGCCAAAATACGATCTTTAATTGTGAGGGCTTGGTCGATTTTTATACCAAGGTTCTTCACAGATTGTTTGGGCATGGGGATTGAGCCTAGTTAGAGGGGCCACCACTCATCGGACCACATAGAGGTGCCCTTGCCAAGCAGCACAATCTCTGTCTTATCTAAGTTTAGTTGTGGATAATTATCATTCATAACCCTGGGCATAAAACTCCGCTCCGCTCACGAAGTTTGCAGAATTTTTGCAACTCCGCGTTCTGCGTAGAATGCGGAGTTGCAGAAAACTCCACACTCTGCACCGGAGCAAAGTTTTTTTTGTGTTTGCGTGCCCAAAATGCGTTTTTGCGCACGCGGGAGTGACTTACCGGTGCCTGCGATCGCCAACAAGATTTCACATCCGTTCGCGAGCACCACAAGATTTGCTAGATGTCTGCATGGTCCCGCGAGAGTTTGCGAACACAAACTCGTCACACCATCCACCATCGGACTTCCAGCGAAAGTTTTGTGAAGATCGTGATCCCGAACACGCAGAATTTGCAATTTGGAGAAGAATCTTTCTCGAGCAGCATCAAAACCTTCTCAAAATGATGATTTGGATTTAAAAAACTCCTCAGATTGACTTTTGGCTGTACTTTTTTGTGCAAGGGGTCCTTTTTCTTTTTTTACTTTTTTTTTAAGAGAAAGGAAGTGCCCCAGAGTCTCCAAATTCCTGTTCCTGTCCAGCAGGCTCCTCCCAGTGCTTTGTCCATCTCCTGTTCACTTCTCATTTGGATTTGGAGCAGGAAGGATCCCTCTTTGTGTCTGCTGCATCATAGATCATTGGATTTGAGGACTTTTGAATTTGAGATTTCACAAGTAAGTTTGAAAATTGGTGTTGTTTGTTTGATTGGGGCATTGCACCTACATTTTTTTGTACTTGTCATCATTTTTTAAAATTTATTGTGGTGGGTGGCCTGCAGTTTCACTAGGGGCCTAGTTGTTTGTTTGTAAGTAATTTTTTTCTTTTATAAAGGAAACATGTTGCATAGTTCACTACATTTTCTCCAACTTTTGAAATCAATTTGCAATATTTATTTAATTCACTATCCGGCCAGTAGGTCCAGAGCTACTCATGGGTGCATAAAACAACTGTTTCTTTGATGTCTGTTGAATTTAGACATCATTTAGGGCATGGATGCATTGTATTGAAATGCAAAATGTGTTTTTTGGGGGTTTTTCACTTTTTTTCATGTGTGTTAAATAAATGCCTTCCTTGGATGTGTGTGGTTGTTGTGTAACTTGTAAAACTCTTTTAGCCCTGTGGATTTTCGTTTTTGGCATTGTTGTATTAAAGCTGTGTTGTTTAGCATGCCTCCTTTGTCTGGCCAGTGTGTGAGTATGTTTGTAATAGTGGGCCAGCATTTGCCTGAGCCTCTCCATGTGGCCAGGGGCCATTTTGTAAAGTCTGTGTTCATATAGGCCTGCTTGAGTTCATTGTTTTCCAGGTCTCCTACTTGTTGTTGTTGTGAGTGAGCATGTGGCTGGTGGCCATTTTGTGGTGGTGTTAGTGCTTTTGCCACAGACCTGCATGTCTTCTTTCCTTTGTTCCTCTTGGCTTATTTCTTCTTGTTGTGGCCTGCCTGGCCAAGTGGCTGGCGGCCATTTTGTGAAGGCAACCAGCGTGCTTTTGCCATTGGCCTGCATTGTCTGTCTTCCCTTTCCTGTTGTGGTGGCCTGGCCCTGTGCCTGGCGGCCATTGTGCGAAGGGGCAGCCAGTGTGCTTCTGCATTAGGCCTGCAAGCCTTCTTTTCGGTGGCCATGCCTTCTTGCTGGTTGTTGTTTTGCATGCAATTTTTTCTTCTTTTATCCAGCAAAAAAAATGTAGCACAGTTCACTACATTTTCCTATACATTTTCAAAATTATTGATTTGAATTGATTCACTATGTGGCCTAGTCTGCCAATGGGTTTTCCAACCACTAGGCCCAGAGCTACTCATGGGTACATGAAACAACTGTTTCTGTGGTGTCTGTTGAACTTAAACATCATTTAGGGTATGGATGGCATTGGATTGAAATGCAAAATGTGCTTTTTGGGGGTATTTTCACTTTTTTTCCATGTGTGTTAAATAAATGCCTTTGTTGGATGTGTGTGGTTGTTGTGTAACTTGCAAACCTTTTTAGCCCTGTGGATTTTCGTTTTTGGCATTGTTGTATTAAAGCTAGTGTTGTCTACCATGCCTCCTTTGTCTGGCCAGTGTGTGAGTGTGTTTGTAATAGTGGGCCAGAATTTGCCTTGGCTGAGCTCTCCCAGTGGGGGCCAGAGGACATTTTGTAAAGTGTGTGTCCATATAGGCCTGTTTGAGTTCATTGTTTTCCAGGCCTCCTGCTTGTTGTTGTTGTGAGTGACTGACCATCTGGCTGGTGGCCATTTTATGGTGGTGGTAGTGCTTTTGCTATAGACCTGCATGTCTTCTTTCCTTTGTTCCTCTTGGCTTATTTCTTTTGTTGTGGCCTGCCTGGCCATGTGGCTGGTGGCTATTTTGTGAAAGCAGCCAGTGTGCTTTTGCCGGAGGCCTGCATTGTCTGTCTTCCCTTTCCTGTTGTTGTGGCCCGGCTATGTGGCTGGCGGTTATTTTGTGAAGGCAGCCTGTGTGCTTCTGCATTAGGCCTGCTTGTCTTTCCTTTGTTCCTCTTGGCTTATTGCTCCTATACATTGTCAGCTGCAGCTCCCTGAATGCTGAATCCCACGTGATGCACAATGCCAAACCAGGTCCGTTACATTTGTAATTTTGTTGTTGTTCTTCTTCTTTCCAATCCTTCCTGAGTGTGCTGTACACTAGTTACACCAACCATGAAAGCCCTTGTTTTTTCAAAGTCTCACAAATGTCTACACTGTATTGTTATGTTTTTTTAATAACTGAGGTAATGAATTTAATAATATTAATAACACTAACAAGTGTGGCCACACACTAAGTTATATATTATATTTGTTTGTTTGTACTAGTAGTAATTGAACCACAACAATGAATGCCACGTTTCACTGATGTTCTTCTTGCTTCTTTTCTTTTAGGTGCCCAAAAGAGGAGGAGACATCATCACCCATTGTACTGCAAGACAGAAATCCTGCTGTGCACGACACCACTTGACTTATGACCACAGACATCTCTTCAACTTGTTCCACTGCGTGCTGCTGACATCTTGAAGATGGCACCAAAGAAAGGTGCCTGGTCCAGTACCAAGAAAGTTGCCAGTGAGAAGAAGGCCCTGCCACTTACCAAGACCGGTATGTCGCCAAAGACCTTTTCTGGGAAACAAAAAATTGCACCTGCAGCAGCGGCGTCTGGGGAGCAAGCTGGGAGCAGCACTCCTGCATGAGTGAACCCACCCCACTAACCTAGGTCCAAGTCCATGTCTGTTGCAGAGGCAGCCAGTCTAATCACGAGTCCAACGCGGACGAGCAGTGATGTTTATATTGACTTATCGTTATTGCAAAGTAGTACCCAATCACAGCAGGAAACTCAGATAAGTGGGCAACAACAGCCGCAAACACCCCCAATAGTAGTTGTTCCTCCAGAAGTAGGGGCAGTTCAGAATATCTAGCTTCCTGCAGAGGAAGAAGAAGAGCAAGCCACTCTTTCAGAAGATCCATTGTCTACCGGATCCCCAGCAAGGAAAAGGAGGGTTAGTCCATCAATTTCTTCTCCAAGCCCACCTTCTGATGATCTAGACACCACTTGGATCCCGCCTCCGTCTGAGTTGGAGACACGCCACTCCGACGAGACAAGGCTAGGGAAAAGGAAGGTTCCAGAAAGCCTTAGAGTTATGGAGGTAGATGTAGAAGAGGAGGATGATGACGAGCCAGCCATCATGGACATTAGTTCTGCACCAGTGGAGACCGACATTACCCCATCCCAAATTGCCGTGAGGGATGTGGCACAGATACCACCAACACAGATGATACCACCAACACCACCTCTAGCTTCCATATTTTGCTGGCACCGACCTACATCCACCACAACCACCTCAGTAGAAGTAGGTACTGCAGAGAGTCAAACTTCACGCCAACCTACCAGGTTATCGGTCATTGCAAGTGGCACCAGCAGTGCCAGAAAGTTGACCTCCCCAGTTTGAGACTTCTTTTCAGTTAGCAGGAAGGAGGTGAACATTGCTATATGCTCCATTTGTGGACAAGGTGTTAGTCAGGGTAAGCTTGGTACAAACTATGGTACTGGAGGCCAAGCAATCCATCTGAGAAAACACCACTTGATCCAGTGGGAGGTGCACCTTAGCGGCCAAAAAACTGCACATGCTGTTGGTGGAAGGGATGAAGAAGAAGATCCGATCACTGTCGAAGGTGAACAAGAGGGCGACATTTTGTCTGTTACACAAAGCAGCCTTGTCCCCAGCAGTGCAGTGGTACCGCCCACATCACCATCAGTAACATCGCAATGGCACAAGAGTCAGGGTGAGACACCAAGGGGTCCCAGGCAAGGGAGTACCCCAACAAAAAAACGTGCATTAAGCCTAACATCTGGTGCCAAGAAGTCACCTGCATCAGTGGCACCAGAAAAGAAAATAATCCAGTCTACCATTCTCAGAAAGTTTAGGTAGGAGGGGCAGCACGAACGCAACCACCCAATGACACGTTTGTACAACACGAAGCTGGCTAAAATGTTAGTGCTGGACCTTCTCCATTTTTCTTTTGAGGAAGGGGTGGGTTTTCTTGAATTTGTGACAGCCATCTGCCCAAAATGGAAGGCTCCCGGCCGGTCCTATTTCGCCAGAATTGCTGTTCCAACACTACATCATGATGTGCTGGAATTGCTTGGACAAGCTTTGCAGCAGAGTGCTGTTCACACTATCCACCTGACAACCGACATGTGTACCAGTTGCCAAGCCACTGATTACATGTGCATCACTGCACACTGGATCTCTTTTGTGGGGGTTAGAGAAAAGATATTTACAGCAGGTGTTGTTGACACTGCTAAGATTTTTAATGCCACTCGGAAACATACAACTGTAGCCATGTTCGCCATGGAGAAATCTCATACTGCTGCAAACATTTTGGAAGACTTTGACAGCAAGGTCTTTGAATGACTGTGACCAAGAGGGCTTAACATTGGTTTTGTTGCAACGGATAATGGCAGTAATATAGTTAAGGCCATGGTCGATGGTGGCTATTTCAGGGTCCTATGTTTGGCGCACTGCATTAACATCATTGTTCAAGACTTTCTGAAAAAAGAAGACTGAGTCAGCAACTTGCTGACCACCTGCAGAAGAATCTGCACACATTTCAGCCATTCTTTTAAAGCCCGGAAGCAGCTGAGGATCATTCAAAGTGATAATAGAATGCAAGTTAAAGCACACATCCAGGAGTTGCCAACACATTGGAATTCAACTTCTTACATGCTTGAACGTCTGTTTGAGCAGTACAGACCAATCAATGAATATGTCATGCAAAGAAGGGATGCTACTGTGAAAGGCATGATCATTGAGATGGATCACTGGGGCCTAGTTAAATGCCTGACAGAGATGCTACTTCCTTTCAAGCACTTCACACGTGAAGTCAGCAAGGAGGACAGTACTATGGGCCAAGCTATCCCATTGTTGCACATGCTACAGGAACAGCTGAAGGGGGTGTCTGCAATGTACGCAGGTGTGGAAGAAAAAAAAGAAGCATATGAGTTGGTGGAGAGCTTAACCCTTCGCCTATCTGAAAATACAAGGGTGCAAAGAGGCATTGTGTAATCCAACCATTACATTTGTGCCACAATTCTGGACCCACGGTACAAACCATTACTGCACACTTTCATTCCTTTTTCAGACAGGTGATGGAGCATGGGCTCATAAATGAGACTTGCTCGGAAGCAATCATTTCGTTTTAACTCATTAACGATTTACTAACAACGTGTTTGTAATTAATAATTCGTATTTAGAAAAGACACACGGGAAAACGAAGTTTGCCTATGTGTTTTCTAACCGCAATAACATGAACGAAGGACTAAATGCATTTTACCAGGGGATCTTTACTGCGCATGCATCTACTACATCTACGTAGTATGACGTACTAATGCTTGGAGGAAATTCTGGCGCCTGCGCAAAGAACTATAAAATGGCTGCTTGAAAACTCACATGCATAGCAAGCTGCTTGCTTGAATTAGAAAAATATGTTTTATATTAATGCTAATGCAGAAAGGGTAATAATAAATAGAATGGGTTAGAGCAGAGGTTGGTGGTATACAGTGAAATCATTTATTTTTGAAAATAACATCGCTTCTTTTGACTTTATTATTAGTGCGCTTTTGGGCCTTTTAAACTTGTCTGAATCGAGCTGACTGACGTAACCCCACGCATGCGTGCTGGTGAGGGAATGCGAAAAGATGACTAAGGACTTGTCACGTGTCCAAGGCCAGCGAAGATGTGCCCTGGGAACATGAGGGTGAAGAGTTCATATGAAGGAGCTTTATTCAGGAGATCGCAATATTTTGTATTAATAAAGTTTGGAGATATATGGGAAAGGAAATGATTTAATAAAGTTTGAGGGGAGATGTTCGAAACAATGGTTTAATGGAATAAGTGAAATGTAAGCATGGTGTGATGATCATTGCCCCTTCCCTGTCCAATCAGAGTTAGTATTTTGCTCGAAACTGAAACATTAATGGGTGGTACATGGTTATGGAAAGGTATAATTGAGGTAGTTCTAGTTAGTTAAGTAGTCGAACTGGGTGTGATGACGGTGAGGAGCTTTACGGGAAGCACAGAAGCAGAGCTCGGCATGCTGTCGGTGCTGTGGGTGGTGCTGAAGCTGTGAGACGCTGATGAAGAAAATCGAATGCAGAACCATCTATTTAAATTAATTGGGTTAGAAAGAAGATCGTGGAAGAACCACGAGGAGGAAGTGAGCGTCAGAGAGGGGTGCGATGCAGTCGTCGGTAACTGCAGAGGTGAAGTATACTGTCCTGAAGTCTTTGTCTCCTGTTCTATCATGGGGACCCTTACCAGCCCTTTGGCCGGGGGTTGGTCTTCACACCATTCTTGGTAATTATAAATTCATCGTTTGATTGATGAAATTCTCTCTCTGTCCTCTTCTTTCTGAGCATAGTTGCTTGTGTGGATCTGAATTGCTATACTTATTAGATTTTTGATTGAATTGATACTCTTCTGAATGAGGGTGTTTGTACTGAAACGTTGAGATGGTTCACACTCACTTAATTTAGATAAAGATTTTAAAACTTCCAGAGTCTGTGATTATTTCATTATAATTAAGGAATGTCTAATAAGTTATGTCATTTATCACCATCAACTAGTTCCACCTAATGGTCCATTGAACAGAGGAAAGAACTATTTGATCAGTGAAAGGTTTAGTTAGAGAAGAAATAACTAGATCTTGAGGTATGAAACTCATAAACTAAAAGTTCCAGCGGTCTACTTGCTATGTTGTGGAAGTAAGTTGTATGGGCCAAGGTGAGTATATGGTAGTAGAGTATCTGCTGCTAGTACGCCGCTGGATCAGTTTTCTGGTAGCAGAGCTATGGTTATTAGTGACTAGTTGGTGATAAGTATAGATTATTGATTTTTGATTTATGCTTAAATAAAAAGAGCTAGCGACCTGTTTTAATGTCGTCTGTAAATTTCCCGGGAAATGAATAGCGGGTGGTGATAGAAACCACACTGCAGTGAGGTTACTCGTCTATTGGAATAACACTGAGAAGCTAGGTAGGGCTGGCAGTATTAAGGTAGGGACTATTTTCTGTGTAAAAGTGAGAGTGATTGATAGCAAGGAAGTTCGCTGGTGAAACTTTAGGTGTTATATCACCTAGAAAGGGTCACCCTGAAGGAGTAGCAGGTTTTTCTAAGCTAGATTGACAGCAAAAGGAGTTCGCTGGTGAAACTTTGGTCTCAGATTTCCCAAACGGGTGATACCGGAGGAGTAGCAGGTTTTCTGGAGCTTACATGAAGAGTAAGCGGAAGGTTTTTCTCACAGTAGAAGGAAATAAACTATCCTTTGATTTAGCGGGACAGAGAAGCTAATGTTTTTATGTCGTTAATAACAAAGAATTTTAAAGAAAAGTATTGAGAAATAAAGTTTCGTATTACCTTGTAAAGGGAGGGTCAGTTGCCGGAGTGGTACTGACGTCACAGTGAGCCACGCTGGGATTGGTAGACACAGCGGGCGTGTGACAGGAGCAGCCCTGTAAAGGAGGGATCAGTAGAAAGGAGTGGAACTGACATCAGGAAAGGCAGCGCTGGCATTGGTCAGATCGCGGACGTGAGCTTGATTCGATTGGATAGCTAGTTAGAAGCTGCGCTAGGATTGGGGGAGAGAAACATTGTATGCGGGATTTTGATTTGACTGTTAGTGCAAGACGTACAGGTAGAAGATTTCAAGGGTTTGCTGAATATAATTTTCTACATCGTTCTTCAAGAATGTATGGAGAGAATGAAAAATGTCATTTTTAAGAAAATTAAGAATTTCTTTGTGACAGATAAGCCTGTGTTGACTAGAGAGGGAATTTCTATTCCGTCACCGAAGACACCAGCATCATTTATGATGATGGATAGAGGATATCATACTCTGCGTCTGGTTGGAAAATTGGATAGAATATACAAAGGAATGATGGAGTGTTAGCATTTCCTAAAAATGGTACGTTTAATGGGAGGATTCTTCAGAATTTGAGATTGAAAATGAATGATTTGGAACCTAGACCTAGGTTAACTCAATATGAGGCTTTGGAAGAATGGGAGACTGAGTCATATGAACGAGAGAAATGTAGAGGTGGTAGGTACAGAGGATTCTTTCCGAGACACTTGCATGAGTCACGCGAAGGGCAGATGAAACAATGGAGGAGAGCTATGGTATCAGAAGGGTTATACCCAGTGTTAATGGCTGAAGGACAGTCTGGAGGAAAATGTAAGGAGAAAACGAAACACTTGAATACAGCAGGATATGGTGATTAGGATGACGAGTTGTTAGAGGGTATTTTGATTAAAAATCCACCCACATATCAAGAAGCAGCTAGTAAGGTTGTCCCAAGTGCACCAACATTGGGAATACCATTAACTCCACAGATTTTAAATGAAACATCATATAACAGAGTGTTGCAGGATAATGAAAGAGATGCTTTGAATAAAACTAGAGAAGAACTAGTTCAAAAGATAAGTCAATTAAATTTGAATGCTGAAGCTTTGACAGTACCAGTGACCATTGGTCCGGTAATCCCATTGTATGGAGATAATAAGATTTGCCAGAAACCACAATCTGTGACAATCCCATTAAATAGTCCTAGAAAAGAAATTATAATTACAGATGATCAGGTTAGCGAAAGTGAATCAGTTATTTCATTAATGGATCTCCCTAATGTGGAACCTTTAACCGCAAAGAGAGTTACGCCCATGAATTTGAGAGAAAGAAGACCTTTGGTTCCTGTTGGAACTGGAGGCACAGAAGTGGTCACCTCTGAAGAAATAGAAAGATGGGCACAGGAGAGAGATAATCAGAACCCAATATCAAGGATTTTAGACATCAGCAGATTGAAAGTGGAATTAGAAGAGATGATGACAGGATGTGTGGGTACAGAAAGATTAAACGCTTATAATGATGAGGAATTAATATTTTAATGTAAGAGTATAACCAGGAGAGCAAGAGTATTTCATGAGAGACTGACTGAAGTTGCTTTAGAGATTGGAATAGACATAGGAAATCAAAATTGTTACAGAAACCATATCGAGTGGACTTTACTGATAAAGATTTAGAAAGTGTGAATGCTTCTGGAAAGAGACTACAGATAAAGGAATTAATGAACATATTGCGAAAATGGGGAGACATTGTTAAATGGAGAATTAGGTGGATAAGAAAGAAAGAGGAAGTACAAGCAAGAGAAGCAGCAGCTAGATTTCCAGTAATAGAATCAAGCAAAGTGGAAAAATTGTGTCCAATGAGAGAGGTTCCCGGAGGTGGATATGTTCATGTTCCTTGGAGTAGACAAGATATATTGTCATTTAGAAATGATTTTCCAAAGTTGAGAGAAAAACCAGTTGAATGGTACAAACACGTAGAGAGATTTGTGAAGGTTTCAAAGGTTCTATTGAAAGACCTGGATGGTCTATTTGATATAGTGGTACCTGCTGATTTCTGGACAGAATGTAAAATTACGATTGATTGGCCTAATGAGGAGTATGCTAGAGATGCAAAGACAGGAGCACCTTCAGGCGAGGTGATGAAAAAGTATCACCAAGATTACGTATTTGAAAGGGAAAATTACTCCTAAAGAAACTGATTGGGTAAAAATAGATAGAACAACACAAGAACCAAATGAATCTGTACATGCATATTATGAGAGGCTACTACAGGTGTTTAAGCAGTATAGTGGTTTTGAAAATATAGGTGAGAAAGATATGGGACATTTCGTGTATCGGTTTGTGTATGGTTTGAAACGAGAAATCAGTCAGATGATACAGCAGCACATGTTGTGTTGGCAAAGCAAGACAGTGGATGAGATTTTAAAGTATGCAAAGTATTGCAGAGATGACATTGAAGCCAGGCGTAGGAAGCTAAAAGAGAAAATGATGTGGGCAGAAGTTAAATTGGCAGAACAACAAGAAGAGAAAACAAGTGACCAAAGTAAAAATCAAATGAAAGAACAGAGTCAGAATAATCAAAGGAGAGAATGGTAATAAATATAGAGGACGAATGGACAGAGAAGAAGCGAAAAAGAAGTTTCCTTGTCATGCATGCGTAAAGCTTGGACACTGGAAGAACGAGTGTACGAGTACTCAGAATAATAATAATAATAATGGGCCAAATCAAAATTTAATCCCACAGATGCAGAATGAAGTACTTATGAATCAGCAGCAGGTAGTTACATCACAAGATCAGGTACCACCAGCTTCTATGCCAAATTTTGTGAATCATCAAAGTTTCAGTGCGAACACCGGATTTCAAGGAGAAAGTGGTAAGAATAATAGAACAATTGCACAATATTTTTTACAGAATGATGAAGAGTGTTCGGATGACACACAATGAAGGTGCCTGAGGGGGGAGGAAGAGGAGTGCGTGCTTGGCGCATCCTTGCCGGTAGATCAGTCAGGTCCATTTGTTGATGGGACAGTAGAAGGCAAAGACATTACTTTCCTATTGGATACTGGTGCTACCAGGTCTACTGTGAGAACAGCAGACATCCCAAACCTACCCCTCTCGGGAGAGTCAATCCAAGTTGTGGGCGTGTCGAACCAACAGATTAGAACCCCAATTACTAAGCCAATGGAGGTGCACATTGGACATTTTAAAGAAATGCATTGGTTTGTAGTTTGTTATTCCAGTCCTGTAAATCTGTTGGGAAGAGATCTTCTGTGCAAGATGAATTGCACGTTCTATTGTACACCGGATGGCGTCGCTTTCCAAACCCCAGATGAAGAAGTGGTGTACAAGATGATGTTAGCCAAACAGGGAACAGAAGTAGATGAAATGTTTTCACTAATAACTGAAAATGAATTACCAGAAGAGTTGAGAGCCACAGTTAATCCAGAAGTGTGGGATTTTACAGGAAAAGACATAGGGCTAATGACAAATATACACACAGTTAAGGTGACAGTGAAAGAAGGTGCAGTGTATCCAAACACCCGACAATACAAAAAAAGCCCAGAAGTAAAAGCAGGAATTATTCCAGAAATTGAACGAATGGTTAAACAAGGTATTTTAAAAGAAGTGATGGGTAGTCCCTGTAATTCGCCAATAATGGGACTGAAAAAGCTTAGCGGAAAATACAGAATAGTGCAAGAAAATAGTACGGAAAATAAATAAAATTGTAATTCCCTGTTGTCCAATAGTGCCAAATCCAGCAGTGGTCCTTTATCAGATACGTTGGAATGCAGGATGGTTTACAGTGATTGATTTATGCCAAGCTTTCTTTTCTATTCCTTTGCATCCAGACAGTCAGTATCTTTTTACGTTTAAGTTTGAGGATCGTATTTACGCATGGTGTCGAGTTCCTCAAAAGTACAAAGAGAGTCCTTCAATTTTTAATCAGATTTTGAAAAAGTGGCTAGAATCGTTGGTTATGCCAGGAAAATCTGTTCTGGTTCAGTATAATGATGACCTACTGGTGGCATCAAAAACAAGAGAAGATTGTGTCACAGACACAATTGCATTACTGAACCATTTGGCAGAAGGAGGACACAAAGTGTCTCCAGAAAAATTACAGTTCTGTCAACAAGAAGTTAGATATTTAGGGCATAAAATAGAAAGAGGAGTTAGAAAAGTGACACCGGAAAGAATGAAAATAATCAAAGAGATGCAACTGCCACAGACTCAGAGAGAAATGAGAATGTTTTTGGGAGTGGTTGGGTACTGTAGGCAATGGATTAATGGCTTCTCTATGTTAGCGAAGCCATTAATACAGATGATCCGAAAAAGAGCGAAAGATCCGATTGATTGGAATGATGACTGCATAGAGGCATTTGTAAAATTGCGAAATTGTTTGTGTGAGGCTCCTGTTTTGGGCATGCCTGACTATTCAAAAGATTTTGCTTTGTTTTGCTGTGAGAGAGAAAATTGTGCACTTTCAGTTTTAACACAGAGACATGGACTGAGTCGACGTCCAGTGGCATATTTTTCAGCCACCTTGGATCCAGTGGCTTCAGCATTGCCTGGCTGCTTAAAAGCAGTAGCTGCTATTTGTATGAGTCTGGAGCAAAGTGAGTCGATAGTGATGGGACATCCTGTAAAAGTTTTCGGCCCACACTCAGTTGAGATTCTTTTGACAAGAACAAGAACACAGCATCTCACCCCTTGTCGATTGACTAAGTATGAAAGAGTGATTTTGGGAGCTGAGAACATGTCTGTAATAAGATGTACGATTATGAACCCAGCTACCCTACTGCCACATCCCTGCGATGAAGAAGTGAGAGATGAGAGTGATCATGATTGTTTGGACGTGAATGAGCTATGCACGAAGCCCCGCCCTGACATAAAAGAGAAACCTTTGAAAGAGGCAGATCATGAGATATTTGTAGATGGTTCTTGCCTCAGGACACAAGAAGGAGGATTAAGCGCTGCATATGCTGTTTATAAAATATCTAGGGTAATTGAAGCATCCTGTTTACCTGGGGTCAAGTCTGCACAAGTAGCTGAATTGGTTGCCTTAACAATGACATGTAAAAAGGGGAAAAATTGGAGAGTAACCATATTTACAGACAGTCAATATGGGTTTGGGGTTTTGCATGACTTCGGCCAGCTTTGGATGCAGAGGGGATTTCTGACTGTTTCAGGATCTCCTATCAGAAACAGCAAAAATGTGAAATATTTGTTGGAGGCATTACAATTGCCAAAGGAGATAGCAGTTATAAAATGCGCTGCACATCAGTCAGGAAATGACTAGGTGACTGCTGGCATTCATTATGCGGATCAAGTGCCCAAATATTGTGCCAAAAATGCAGTGGCCATAAACAGAAAAATTGAAGCGGGCGAAACCAGATGCCAACTTATGTTTTCTCAGTACTAGAAACATGGGATGAAATTAGACAATTGCAGGAAGAAGTTGAGGGGAAAGAAAAGGAAATTTGGATAAAGGCAGCTTGTAGAAAGAGACCACAAGATGAGGTATGGGTGTATTTAGATGGAAGACCAGTCATGCCCAATTGTTTGCTTTCAAAAATGGCAAGAGTGTATCATGGAGCAACACACATAGGGAGAGACTCAATGATTAGACTATTCAGACAGAGTTGGTACAATCCAAAGTTCAGGGTAGTCGCAGAGAGCCTTTGCCAAAGATGCTTAACCTGTCAGCAGCAGAACCCAGGTAGAAAGACAGTGATAAGCTGGGGAAAGATTGGAAAGGCAGAAGGACCCTTCACCAGACTACAGTTAGATTTTATTGAATTGCCCCCATGTAATGGACTGAAATACATACTTGTTATAGTGTGCCTTTTCTCAAGACGGGTGGAAGCCTATCCCACTCGAAGAAATGACAGTCTTACAGTTGCAAAATTGTTGTTGAGGGAGTTAGTTCCGCGATTTGGTTTTCCAGTCACTTTGGAATCGGATAGAGGCCCTCACTTTGATAATGAAATAATTCAATTAATCTGTGCTGCATTTAACATTGAACAAAAACTGCACTGTGCTCATCGTCCAGAGGCTTCTGCAATTGTTGAGCAAATGAATGGCACAATTAAGTCAAGATTGGGGAAGGTGTGTGCATCCACAAAGCCGAAATGGCCAAATGCATTACCTCTTGTGTTTATGGGTCTCAGAAGTATTCCAGACAGAAAAACAGGAATGAGCCCACATGAGATTCTCATGGGAAGAGCCATCAGACAGGCATTTATTCCTGGAAATAAACTAATGAGTATAACTGATGATCTGGTATTGGACTATTGCAAAGGATTGGCTGAAATGATGTGTTCTATCTCTTACCAGGTTGGAGAAGACGCAGTTGAAAGACAGCCAGACCAAGCGCATGATTTGAATCCTGGAGATTGGGTGCTAGTGAAGAAACACGCAAGAAAGTCGTGCATAGCACCAAGGTGGGACAAACCGCGGCAAGTCATACTAGTCACTACCACAGCAGTGAAGTGTGCGGGTTTGCCCAATTGGATTCATGCCAGCCATACCAGAAGAGTTCCGAGCCCATCAGAACAACAAGAGCAACCACTGACTGAACAGGCTGAAGCGTCAGGCGTTGTAAGCTGTGAAATTGAAGAATCTAGAGTGATAGATTCTGAAAGACAACCATATGACGAACATCCAGACATAAGTCAGGAAGAATGGATACCAGTGATTGAAATAATTGATGACGCCATTGAGACAAGAAGGAGAACAGAATTGAAAAGACAGGAAAGTAGTCAGGAGAAGACAGGGGTAGAAGAACACACTCAGGGGGAAAATAAAAAAAACTTTCACGAACCTGAGGAGGTAAAATTTGAAGAAAACGTTCAGGCAGAAGAAGAAGAAAAAGTTTGAAATAAGACCTGAACAGGATCAGATAGAGTTAGAAGAACAGGTTCAGGCAGAAGAAGAAAGGTTTGAAGTAAGACCTGAACAGGGTCAGATAGAATTAGAAGAACAAGCACAGGAAGAAGTAGAACAAAATACTGTAAGACCTGAGCAGGTGGAAGCAAGAGAAGGTACAAGCACAGAAGGCAGAGAACCAGAACAGATTGTGCCTAGATTGAGTGAAATTAAAAGGATTTTGCCAAGAGAAAAAGAAGGTGAAAGTTCAGTTCAAATCAAAAGAATCAGGAAGGGAGATAATTGGCCAACTGGAGTAAAGAAATTAAGATATCATTTGAGAAGATCAGAAAAGAAACCAGAACAAGTAAATGAAATCACAAGCCAAACACGACCTAAACAAACTTTAGCAAAAATAACTCGAAGAAGTCCAAGATTTAGGAATTTAAACAGAAGACATAAGGCTTCTGAATGGACTTACGTTATACTCGAAGAATTTGAATCTCTAGATCTGTCTGATGAAACAGAAGAGGTTCATATTGTCCAGATTGATGAAAGCAAATTGAGGCCTCCTTAAGAACGAAAAAGAAAGTTAAAGCTGACAAAGAAAAAGATAAGAGAAAAGAAATTTTCTCAGGAGTAAGATGGCAGAAACTGAAGTTACCGGAAAACCAAAACGTGGATTAAAAGGAAAGTGTTTTAGATTTTGTTTTTGCAGTATTTTATCAGTAGCATTAGTATGGTTATTCCTAACAGTAGGAGTACCTTTGTTAATGAAAATGAGTAATAAGAATGATGCAGATACTAATGGTAAGGTGGATAGAATAAAAGAAACTGAAATAGAAATAGGGGTAGAAGATGAAGCAAACTATCATAATGAATCAAATTATAATACATCTTCTAATATGTTTATTAAATTGCTATTTCAATATGTTAGTACTATGGAAATTAACAACTGTTACATGTGTATGAAGTTACCCACATCAGTATCGGAAGGGGAGACGTATCACCATATACCTTTAACGTATGGTGTGTCATGTAGTATTTTATCAAGTTTATTTTATGCTACAGGGAGACTTCAGTATTTTTATTCAAATCTAGATGTAGTATTTCCTGATTTACCTATTAGAAGGAATATGAATCCAGTAGTTACTAGTAAAAATGCACAGTTTATGGGTGAATTTTTCTTAACAATGAGTTCAATAGATTTAGTTCAAGCACGTAAAGGCAATCTAACATGTACATTAAGAAAAGAAGAAAAAGATTTTTGGGATTTAGTAGAAGAAAGAAGACAGGATTTAAAAAGAAAGGCATCTAAACAGAAAACCTATGTACCTCCATGGGTTGGGAAGGAGGGAATCTGTGCAAGTGGCATGGCTCATGCTGCGATGTCCCTGGACTTTGTGAAAAGGGAAAATTCTGCCTCCATAGATTAAAGACAGATTATAACAATAATTACATTGGTTCCAGTGAATGTGAACACAACTTCCTAATTTTAGGAGGGTGGGGACTAAAAGGGGGAACTGATCCTGTGTTTCCAGGAGTGTATTTCGTTTGTGGGAGTAATGCCTATTATAGGTTACCTGCAAGATGGTACGGGAGCTGTTACTTTGGAATAGTTTTTCCAAAGATTTATCATGTAAATAAAATCAGTGGAACCAATGGAAGATCTAGTGGAACAACACGTAGAAAAAGTGTTGAACGCGTGACAAGTTCTTAGTCATCTTTTCGCATTCCCTCATCAGCAAGCTTGCGTGGGGTTACGTCAGTTGGCTCGATTCAGGGAAGTTAAAAAGGCCCAAAAGCTCACTAATAATAAAGTCAAAAGAAGAGATGTTATTTTCAAAAATAAATAATTTCACTGTATACCACCAACCTCTACTCTAACCCATTCTATTTATTATTACCCTTTCTGCAATTGCATTAATATAAAACTTATTTTTCTAATTCAAGCAAGCAGGTGCCGTGCATGTGAGTTTTCAAGCGGACATTTTATAGTTCTTTGCACAGGTGCCAGAATTTCCCTCCAAACATTAGTACGTCATACTACGTAGATGTAGTAGATGCATGCGCAGTAAAGATCCCCTGTTAAAATGCATTTAGTCCTTCGTTCATGTTATTGTGGTTAGAAAACACATAGGCAAGCTTCGTTATCCCGTCAGTCTTTTCGAAATATGAATTATTAATTACAAACACGTTGTTAGTAAATCGTTAATGAGTTAAAACAAAAGCATTGCTTCCGAGCAAGTCTCGTTTACGAGCCCTTGCTCCATCAATCCCCTCTCTGATGGCATCTTAAGCCATCACAAAATTACCCATCCCATCCCAGATACCAACTTTAGCACTTCTCAGTTTTCCCCTATTTCTGCTCCCAATTTCTCATCAGTTAACTCATTTCCTTCTAAATCCCTCATGTTCTTATATCATCTGCCTTTCATTTCTTCCAGCTGTATTTCATCATATTTTCTCTTTCGTTTCTGTCCCTTTCCTTCTCTTTCAAAATGTACTTTCTCCTTCCTTCCTTTTCTACAAAATTTATATGTAATTATCATTAACATCACTACCGTTACTATCATGACTAATGGTATTATTATTTGACCTAGAAAACCTTTCCCAAAACCAACAAACCATTTCCCTATTGAGGTTATACTTTTTGTTAGTCTTCCCCACACACTGTCAACCTCCAGTTGGGTCAAGTCTTTATGCATTCTCGTAATGTTTTCAATATATCCTTTAATTTCTCTGCTCTTATCCGGAATATAAGTGCAGCAATGTTGAATTTTCAACATGCCACAAACTCCACCTTCTTTTGCCAATAATATATCAAGAGCAAGACGGTTCTGTTAACCCATAGACCTGATTGCAACCATTTCTGTGTTAATCATTAAGAATCCTCCTGCAGTATCTGTAGAAAGACGATCAACTATGGTTGATAACTTACACATTTTCTGCGAATTAAGAATGACTCCAACTGAGGGTATCAATGCACTAAAAATGTCTCCTACAATTTCAGAAAAACTAGCTCTTTTTCTACTTGTTAGTCCATTAGATCTTCCATTGGTTCCACTGATTTTATTTACATGATAAATCTTTGGAAAAACTATTCCAAAATAATAGCTCCCGTACCATCTTGCAGGTAACCTATAATAGGCATTACTCCCACAAATGTAATACACTCCTGGAAACAAAGGATCAGTTCCCCCTTTTAGTCCCCACCCTCCTAAAATTAGGAAGTTGTGTTCACATTCACTGGAACCAATGTAATTATTGTTATAATCTGTCTTTAATCTATGGCGGCAGAATTTTCCCCATTTCCCAAAGACCAGGGACATTGCAGCATGAGCCTTGCCACTTGCATAGATTCCCTCCTTCCCAACCTATGGAGGTACATAGGTTTTCTGTTTAGATGCCTTTCTTTTTAAATCCTGTATCCTTTCTTCTACTAAATCCCAAAAATCTTTTTCTTCTTTTCTTAATGTACATGTTAGATTGCTTTTACGTGCTTGAACTAAATCTATTGAACTCATTGTTAAGAAAAATTCACCCATAAACTGTACATTTTTACTAGTAACTACTGGATTCATATACCTTCTAATAGGTAAATCAGGAAATACTACATCTAGATTTGAATAAAAATACTGAAGTCTCCCTGTAGCATAAAATAAACTTGATAAAATACTACATGACACACCATACGTTAAAGGAATATGGTGATACGTCGCCCCTTCCGATACTGATGTGGGTAACTTCATACACACGTAACAGTTGTTAATTTCAATAGTACTAACATATTGAAATAACAATTTAATAAACACATTAGAAGACGTATTATAATTTGGTTCATTATGATAGTTTGCTTCATCTTCTACCCATATTTCTATTTCAGTTTCTTTTATTCTATCCACCTTAACATTAGTATCTGTATCATTCTTATTACTCGTTTTCATTAACAAAGGTACTCCTACTGTTAGGAATAACCATACTAATGCTACTGATAAAATACTGCAAAAACAAAATCTAAAACACTTTCTTTTTAATCCACATTTTGGTTTTCCGGTAACTTCAGTTTCTGCCATCTTACTCCTGAGAAAATTTCTTTTCTCTTATCTTTTTCTTTGTCAGTTTTAACTTTATTTTTCGTTCTTAAGGAGGCCTCAATTTGCTTTCATCAATCTGGGCAATTTGAACCTCTTCTGTTTCATCAGACAGATCTAGAGATTCAAATTCTTCGAGTATAACGTAAGTCCATTCAGGAGCCTTATGTCTTCTGTTTAAATTCCTCAATCTTGGACTTCTTCGAGTTATTTTTGCTAAAGTTTGTTTAGGTTGTGTGTGGCTTGTGATTTCATTTACTTGTTCTGGTTTCTTTTCTGATCTTCTCAAATGATATCTTAATTTCTTTACTCCAGTTGGCCAATTATCTCCCTTTCTGATTCTTTTGATTTGAACTGCACTTTCACCTTCTTTATCTCTTGGCAAAATCCTTTTAATTTCACTCAATCTAGGCACAATCTGTTCTGGTTCTCTGCCTTCTGTGCTTGTACCTTCTCTTGCTTCCACCTGCTCAGGTCTTACCGCATTTTGTTCTTCTTCTTCCTGAGCTTGTTCTTCTAATTCTATCTGACCCTGTTCAGGTCATACTTCAAACCTTTTTCTTCTGCCTGAACCTGTTCACTCTATCTGATCCTGTTCAGGTCTTATTTCAAACTTTTCTTCTTCTTCTGCCTGAACGTTTTCTTCTAATTTTCCCTCCTCAGGTTCGTGAAAGTTTTTTTTATTTTCCCCCTGAGTGTGTTCTTCTTCCCCTGTCTTCTCCTGACTACTTTCCTGTCTTTTCAATTCTGTTCTGCTTCTTGTCTCAATGGCGTCATCAATTATTTCAATCACTGGTATCCATTCTTCCTGACTTATATCTGGCTGTTCGTCATATGGTTGTCTTTCAGAATCTATCACTCTAGATTCTTCAATTTCACAGCTTACAACGCCTGACGCTTCAGCCTGTTCAGTCAGTGGTTGCTCTTGTTCTGATGGGCTCGGAACTCTTCTGGTATGACTGGCATGAATCCAATTGGGCAAACCTGCACACTTCACTGCTGTGGTAGTGACTAGTATGACTTGCCGCGGTTTGCCCCACCTTGGTGCTAGGCACGACTTTCTTGCGTGTTTCTTCACTAGCACCGAATCTCCAGGATTCAAATCATGCGCTTGGTCTGGCTGTCTTTCAACTGCGTCTTCTCCAACCTGGTGAGAGATAGAACGCATCATTTCAGCCAATCCTTTGCAATAGTCCAATACCAGATCATCAGTTATACTCATTAGTTTATTTCTAGGAATAAATGCCTGTCTCATGGCACTTCCCATGAGAATCTCATGTGGGCTCATTCCTGTTCTTCTGTCTGGAATACTTCTGAGACCCATCAATACAAGAGGTAATGCATCTGGCCATTTCAGCTTTGTGGATGCACACACCTTCCCCAATCTTGACTTAATTGTGCCATTCATTTGCTCAACAATTCCAGAAGCCTCTGGACGATAAGCACAGTGCAGTTTTTTTCAATGTTAAATGCAGCAAAGATTAATCAAATTATTTCATTATTAAAGTGAGGGCCTCTATCCGATTCCAAAGTGACTGGAAAACCAAATCGCGGAACTAACTCCCTCAACAACAATTTTGCAACTGTAAGACTGTAATTTCTTGAAGTGGGATAGGCTTCCACCCATCTTAAAAAAAGGCACACTATAACAAGTATGTATTTCAGTCCATTACATGGGGGAAATTCATTAAAATCTAACTGTAGTCTGGTGAAGGGGTCTTCTGCCTTTCCAATCTTTCCCCAGCTTACCACTGTCTTTCTACCTGGGTTGTGCTGCTGACAGGTTAAGCATCTTTGGCAAAGGCTCTCTGCGATTACCCTGAACTTCGGATTGTACCAACTCTGTCTGAATAGTCTAATCATTGAGTCTCTCCCTATGTGTGTTGCTCCATGATACACTCTTGCCATTTTTGAAAGCAAACAATCGGCATGACTGGTCTTCCATCTAAATACACCCATACCTCATCATGTGGCCTCTTTGTACAAGCTGCCTTTATCCAAATCTCCTTTTCTTTCTCCTCAACTTCTTCCTGCAATTGTCTAATCTCGTCCCATGTTTCTGGTACTGAAAAAAACATGGTATCTGGTTTCACCCGTTTCAATTTTTCTGTTTATGGCCAATTAAACGTAAAAAGATACTGACTGTCTGGATGCAAAGGAATAGAAAAGAAAGCTTGGCATAAATCAATCACTGTAAACCATCCTGCATTCCAAGGTATCTGATAAAGGATCACTGCTAGATTTGGCACTATTGGACAACAGGGAATTACAATTTTATTTATTTTCCGTAGATCTTGCACTATTCTGTATTCTCCGCTAGGCTTTTTCAGTCCCATTATTGGGGAATTACAGGGACTACCCATCACTTCTTTTAAAATACCTTGTTTAACCATTCGTTCGATTTCTCAAATAATTCCTGCTTTTACTTCTGGACTCATTTTGTATTGTGGGGTGTTTGGATACACTGCACCTTCTTTCACTGTCACCTTAACTGGGTCTATATTTGTCATTAGCCCAATGTCTTTTCCTGTAAAATCCCACACTTCTGGATTAACTGTGGCTCTCAACTCGTCTGGTAATTCATTTTCAGTTATTAGTGAAAACATTTTATCTACTTCTGTTCCCTGTTTGGCTAACATCATCTTGTACACCACGTCTTCATCTGGGGTTTGGAAACTGACACCATCCGGTGTACAATAGATTGTGCAATTCATCTTGCACAGAAGATCTCTTCCCAACAGATTTACAGGACTGGAATCACAAACTACAAACCGATGCATTTCTTTAAAATTTCCAATGTGCACCTCCATTGGCTTGGTAATTGGGTTCTAATCTGTTGGTTCGACACGCCCACAACTTGGATTGACTCTCCCGAGAGGAGTAGGTTTGGGATGTCTGCTGTTCTCACAGTAGACCTGGTAGCACCAGTGTCCAATAGGAAAGTAATGTCTTTGCCTTCTACTTTCCCATCAACAAATGGACCTGACTGATCTACCGGCAAGGATGCGCCAAGCACGCACTCCTCTTCCTCCCCCCTCAGGCACCATCATTGTGTGTCATCTGAATACTCTTCATTATTCTGTAAAAAATATTGTGCAATTGTTCTATTATTCTTACCACTTTCTCCTTGAAATCCGGTGTTCGCACTGAAACTTTGATGATTCACAAAATTTGGCATAGGAGCTGGTGGGACCTGATATTGTGATGTATCTACCTGCTGCTGATTCATAAGTACTTCATTCTGCATCTGTGGGATTAAATTTGATTTGGCCCATTATTATTATTATTATTCTGAGTACTCGTACACTCGTTCTTCCAGTGTCCAAGCTTTACGCATGCATGACAAGGAAACTTCTTTTTCTCTTCTTCTCTGTCCATTCGTCCTCTATATTTATTACCATTCGCTCCTTGATTATTATGACTCTGTTCTTTCATTTGATTATTACTTTGGTCATTTGTTTTTTCTTCTTGTTTTTCTCCCAATATAACTTGTGCCTACATCATTTTCTCTTTTAGCTTCCTACGCCTGGCTTCAATGTCATCTCCGCAATATTGTGCATACTTTAAAATCTCATCCACTGTCTTGCTTTGTCAACACAACATGTGCTGCTGAATCATCTGACTAATTTCTGGTTTCAAACCATACACAAACCGATACACGAAATGTCCCATATCTTTCTCACCTATATTTTCAAAACCACTATATTGCTTAAACACCTGTAGTAGCCTCTCATAATATGCTTGTACAGATTCATTGGTTATTGTGTTGTTCTATCTATTTTTACCCAATCTGTTTCTTTAGGAGGAATTTTCCCTTTCAAATACGTAATCACTTGGTGACACTTTTTCATGACCTCGCCTGAAGGTTTTCCTGTCTTTGCATCTCTAGCATACTCCTCATTAGGCCAATCAATCGCAATTTTACATTCTGTCCATAAATCAGCAGGTACCACTATATCACATAGACCATCCAGGTCTTTCAATAGAACCTTTGAAACCTTCACAAATCTCTCTACCTGTTTGTACCATTCAACTGGTTTTTTTCTCAACTTTGGAAAATCATTTGTAAATGACAATATATCTTGTCTACTCCAAGGAACATGATCATACCCACCTCCGGGAACCTCTCTCATTGGACACACTTTTTCCACTTTGCTTGATTCTCTTACTGGAAATGTAGCTGCTGCTTCTCTCACTTGTACTTCCTCTTTCTTTCTTATCCATCTAATTCTCCATTTATCAATGTCTCCCCATTTTCGCAATATGTTTATTAATTCTTTTATCTGTAGTCTCTTTCCAGAAGCATTCACACTTTCTAAATCTTTATCAGTAAAGTCCACTCGATATGGTTTCTGTAACAATTTTCATTTCCCTATGTCTATTCCAATCTCTGAAGCAATTTCAGTCAGTATCTCATGAAATACTCTTGCTCTCCTGGTTATACTCTTACATAAAAATAATATTTTCTCATCATTATAAGCGTTTAATCTTTCTGTACCCAGACTTCCTGTTATCATCTCTTCCAATTCCACTTTCAATCTGCTGATGTCTAAAATCCTTGGTATTGGGTTCTGATTATCTCTCTCCTGTGCCCATCTTTCTATTTCTTCGGAGGTGACCACTGCTGTGCCTCCAGTTCCAACAGAAACCAAAGGTCTTCTTTCTCTCAAATTCATGGGCGTAACTCTCTTTGGGTTTTCCGTAAAAGGTTCCACATTAGGGAGATCCATTAATGAAATAACTGATTCACTTTCGCTAACCTCATCATCTGTAATTATTATTTCTTTTCTAGGACTATTTAATGGGATTGTCACAGATTGTGGTTTCTGGCAAATCTTATCATCTCCATACAATGGGATTACCAGACCAATGGTCACTGGTACTGTCAAAGCTTCAGTATTCAAATTTAATTGGTTTATCTTTTGAACTAGTTCTTTTCTAGTTTTAATCAAAGCATCTCTTTCATTATCCTGCAACACTCTGTTATATGATGTTTCATGTAAAATCTGTGGAGCTAATGGTATTCCCAATGTTGGTGCACTTGGGACAACCTTACTAGCTGCTTCTTGATACGGGGATGAATTTTTAATCAAAATATCCTCTAACAACTCGTCATCGGAATCACCATATCCTGCTGTATTCAAGTGTTTCGTTTTCTCCTTACATTTTCCTCCAGACTGTCCCTCAGTCATTAACACTGGGTATAACCCTTCTGATACCATAGCTCTCCTCCATTCTTTCATCTGCCCTTCGCGTGACTCATGCAAGTGTCTCGGAAAGAATCCTCTGTACCTTCCACCTCTACATTTCTCTCGTTCATATGACTCAATCTCCCATTCTTCCAAAGCCTCATATTGAGTTAACCTAGGTCTAGGTTCCAAATCATTCATTTTCAATCTCAAATTCTGAAGAATCCTCCCATTAAACATACCATTTTTAGGAAATGCTAACACTCCATCATCCTTTGTATATTCTATCCAATTTTCCAACCACACGCAGGTATGATATCCTCTTTCCATCATCATAAATGATGCTGGTGTCTTCGGTGGCGGAATAGGAATTCCTCTCTAGTCAACACAGGCTTATCTTTCACAAAGAAATTCTTAATTTTCTTACAAAATGTCATTTTTCTTTTCTCTCCATACATTCTTGAAGAACGATGTAGAAAATTATATTACGCAAACCCTTGAAATCTTCTACCTGTATGTCTTGCACTAACAGTCAAATCAAAATCCTGCATACAATGTTTCTCTCCCCCAATCCTAGCGCGACTTCTAACTAGCTATCCAATCAAATCAAGCTCATATCCGCAATATGACCAATGCCAGCGTGGCCTTTCCTGACGTCAGTTCTACTCCTTTCTACTGACCCCTCCCTTACAGGGCTGCTCCTGTCACACACCCGCTGTGTCTACCATTCCCAGCGCGGCTCACTGTGACGTCAGTACCACTCC
Organism: Calotriton arnoldi; assembly: GCA_963921515.1. NCBI lineage: Eukaryota > Metazoa > Chordata > Amphibia > Caudata > Salamandridae > Calotriton > Calotriton arnoldi. The sequence continues at coordinate 44,463 of CAWUFW010020601.1, read as the reverse complement.
GGCAACTGACCCTCCCTTTACAAGGTAATACAAAACTTTATTTCTCAATACTTTTCTTTAAAATTCTTTGTTTTTAACGACATAAAAAATTTGCTACTCTGTCTTCCGCTAAATCTAAGGATAGTTTATTTCCTTCTACTGCGAGTAAAACCTTCCGCTTACTCTTCATGTAAGCTCCAGAGAACCTGCTACTCCTCCGGTATCACCCATTTGGGAAATCTGCGACCAAAGTTTCACCAGTGAACTCCTTTTGCTGTCAATGTAGCTTAGAATAACCTGCTACTCCTTCAGGGATACACTTTCTAGGTGATATAACACCTAAAGTTTCACCAGCGAACTTCCTTGCTATCAATCACTCTCACTTTTACACAGAAAATAGACCCTACCTTAATACTGCCAGCCCTACCTAGCTTCTCAGTGTTATTCCAAGAGACGAGTAACCTCACTGCAGTGTGGTTTCTATCGCCACGCGCTATTCATTCCCCGGGAATTTTCCAGACGACATTAAAACAGGTAGCTAACTCTTTTTGTTAACACATAAATCAAAAATCTATAATCTATACTTATCACCAAACTAGTCACTAATAACCATAGCTCTGCTACCAGAAAACTGATCCAGCAGCGTACTAGCAGCAGTTACTCCACTACCATATACTCACCTGGGCCCATACAACTTACTTCCACAACATAGCAAGTAGACCACTGGAACTTTTAGTTTATGAGTTTCATACCTCAAGATCTAGTTATTTCTTCTCTAACTAAACCTTTCACTGATCAAATAGTTCTTTCCTCTGGTCAATGGACCATTAGGTGGAACTAGTTGATGGTGATAAATGACATAATTTATTAGACATTCCTTAATTATAATGAAATAATCACAGACTCAGGAAGTTTTAAAATCTTTATCTAAATTAAGTGAGTGTGAACCATCTCAACGTTTCAGTACAAACACCCTCATTCACAATAGTGTCAATTCAATCAAAAATCTAATAAGTATAGCAATTCAGATCCACACAACAACTATGCTCAGAAAGAACAGGACAGAGAGAGAAGAACATCAATCAAACGATGAATTTATAATTACCAAGAATGGTGTGAAGATCAACCCCCTGGCCAAAGGGCTGGTAAGGGTCCCAGGGATAGATCAGGAGACAAAGACTTTAGGACAGGAAACAGGACAGGATACTTCACCTCTCTAGTTACCGACGACTGCGTCGCACCCCTCTCTGACACTCACTTCCTCCTCTGGTTCTTCCACGATCTTCTTTATATTAATTTAAATAGATGGTTCTGCATTCGATTTTCTTCATCAGTGTCTCACAGCTTCAGCACCACCCACAGCACCGACAGCATCCCGAGCTCTGCTTCTGTGCTTCCCGTAAAGCTCCGCACCATCATCACACCCAGTTTGACTACTTAACTAACTAAAACTACCTCAATTATACCCTTCCATAACCATGTACCACCCATTAATGTTTCAGTTTCGCAAAATACTAACTCTGATTGGACAGGGAAGGGGGGGATGATCATCACACCATGCTTACTTTTCACTTATTCCATTAAACCATTGTTTTGAACTCCTCCCTCAAACTTTATTAAATCATTTCCTTTCCCATACATCTCCAAACTTTATTAATACAAAATGTTGCGCTCTCCTGAATAAAGCTCCTTCATATGAACTCTTCACCCTCATGTTCCCAGGGCACATCTTCGCTGGCCTTGGATGCGTGACAAGTCCTTAGTCATCTTTTCGCATTCCCTCATCAGCACGCATGCGTGGGGTTACATCAGTCGGCTCGATTCAGACAAGTTAAGAAGTCCCAAAAGCGCACTAATAATAAAGTCAAAAGAAGAGATGTTATTTTAAAAAATAAATTATTTCAGTGCATACCACAACCTCTACTCTAACTCATTCTATTTATTATTACCCTTTCTGCATTTGCATTAATATAAAACTTATTTTTCTAATTCAAGCAAGCAGGTGCCATGGATGTGAGTTTTCAAGCGGCCATTTTATAGTTTTTTGCGCAGGCGCCAGAATTTCCCTCCAAGCATTAGTACGTCATACTACGTAGATGTAGTAGACGCATGCACAGTAAAGATCCCCTGTTAAAATGCATTTAGTCCTTCGTTCATGTTATTGCGGTTAGAAAACACATAGGCAAGCTTCGTTTTCCCGTGTGTCTTTTCTAAATAAGAATTATTAATTACAAACACTTTGTTAGTAAATCGTTAATGAGTTAAAACGAAAGGATTGCTTCCGAGCAAGTCTCTTTTGAGGATGTAGCCAACTACAAAATTCGGATAGCTGTGGAAGCCAGTCACTTAGAAAAAGAACAGCCAGGAATTAGAGGCCCGCTACTCCAGGGCACAAAAAGTACTGCAGGGCAGCCGGCTTCAAGTTCAACCTCAGAGCCTGAGGGCAGTGCGGTTGGCTCACAGCAGCCAAAACACACTGACAACACCAAGAATAACATCAACAAGAACAGGAGCATCAGCCCCAAAATCGGCACAGGAATGGTTTCTAAAGGAAGGGCTTGTTAAGTCCAGTGCTGATCCAAAGGCAAAAGAGGCTGAGGATTGAGCGGATGGTCCAGGCCTATCTGGATGACCCAACAGAGGTCTACATTGATCAAAACCCATTGCTGTATTGGTATGGGAAAATGTGCCAATGGTCAGTGCTTTTAGATTCCTTGCGTGAAGGATTTGTTCCTTTGCACCACCGATTAGAATCCAGGGAGAACTATTTAATTTGTGCCATTGAGGGCGGCGTAGTCGTACTACTGAAATCCAGTGACTTCAAACAACCTTAAGGGATATTGATTACTCCATTTTATTGAGGTCGGCAGAGCCGTCACAACGGAAGTTAGTGGAGTGCTAACAGCTTCAAGAATCGACAGGAACAGAGGACCTTCATTAACTGAAATATTTCCTGCTTGCACTGAGACTTGGAAGCCCTTCACACTCAGATGTCCAAGAATCATTACTCTTCATAATCAGTGGATTCATTCTACACTGTTCCCAAGTTTTTGCGACCATGTCTGAGTCCTGAGGAGAATCCCAAAATAAGTGGGGGTTCGAAACGCGGACCATTGAGCAAGGGGCATTTTGAATGGGATGTGCCACGAGGAATGAGCTAAATTGATAGTGTGTAACCCCCTATGCTCAAATCACAGGCAGGACAGCAGGCAATAGCCTGAGTACGAGATAGTGTCCGCCGTGTGTTCACTTTGAAATCTAGGACTGGTTGAGTTGTTGCATATTTGCATATGTATATTTTTTTAACACAAATGTCACTTGTTACGTTCTTTCACAAATAAGTTGTGTTTCATGTCATGATAAGTTTTATTTTGACATTGCACTAAATGAGTTTTGTATTACACTGTGTTCTTTAAATATGTGTGTTCCATCTTAAGACATGTTTTTATAAAAAAAGTTAACTGTCTTATGAAAATAATTTAAATTGAGCTGAATAAAGCCTGGAACCTTAGAATTTTTGGTCTAGGGTGCCTTTTGAATGAGAGTAGAATAGTCCTCCTGGACATTTTGTTTGTTTTTCAATGGTGAGTGCTCAGCAGGCTGGTGACCAACTATCTGGCTTGCCCTGACGCTAGTGTCTCTTCTGAGCGTGTTTTCAGTGCTGCTGGTGCCGTTCTGACAGTGAGAAGGACCAGTTTCTCTCCCCAAATCGTGGAGAGGTTAACCATGATCAAAATGAATCATCACTTTATACCACCGGATTACACCATACCTGAAATAGCACAGCAGGAAGATGATGATGGCGACTCAGGTCATGGAAGTAGTATGTTAGATGACCTACTTCTGGGTGAACCACCAGAGTTTGAGGACGAGCGCTACTTCCCTGACAACTAGGGTTTTGACTTGTTGCTTTCATTCTTGCTTTGACGCCCTCAAAAAAGCCCCCAATAAAGATACAGCTAAGGAATATTCAATCAATCAATCAAGCGTTTGTTAAGCGCGACTACTCACCCGTAAGGGTCTCAAGGTGCTGGGGGCGGTGGGGTTCGCAGGTTCCAGTCCATCAAGGAGGGGGTCTGTCGAAGAGCCAGGTTTTGAGGTTTCTTGCGAAGATGGGGAGCGATGGTGTCTGTCTGAGGTAGAGCGGAAGGGAGCTAAGTGGAGGTTGGGTGGGCGGGCCTGCTCCTGTTGTTGTAGGTTAATGCTAGAAACAGAGTAGACATGATTTAGCCATGCCACCTCTTTATTTATTTATTTTATTTATTTATAGAGCGCGACATTCATCCTATTGAATATCACGGCGCTGGGTTGCAGGGAAACGCATGGTTGAGGTAATACTGGGTGCTTAATCCTTGGGAAACAGCTGAGTTTTAAGGTTTTTCCTAAATGTTAGATAGTCCACAGTAAGACGCAGTGCTTGAGGTAGTTCATTCCATTGGTTAGCTGCCAGATATGAGAACGATCGGCCTCCTGCTCTCACTTTCTTTATGCGTTTAGGCCTGGCCAATGCTTGATGATGTGACCTTAGACATCTCGTGGGGGCGTAGAATTCGATTTTATTCTGAAGAATTCTAGGTCCGTGGCGGTACAGGGCCTTGTGTGCATGACTAAGCAACTTAAATCTTGCTCTTTGGTGCATGGGTAGCCAGTGTAGCTGTCTCATGCAGGCAGATGCTGAACTAAATTTGCTTTTCTTGCACACCAACTTGGCCGCCGCGTTTTGTACCACTTGTAGGCGTGAGAAAAGGTACTCTGCCATGCCTACAAACATTGCATTACCATAATCCAATTTGCTGATGAGTAAGGCCTGTGTGATTGTTTTCCTGCATTCTAGAGGGATCCAGGGGAAAAGCCTTCTTAAGAGCTTCAGAGTTGCAAATCCTCTGCCACATAGGACCCGCACATGATCCTGCATGGACAGAGTATTGTCAATAAATACACCCAAGTTTTTGCACATGATTTGGGTGCTGGAGCATCTCCTAGGGATTGAGGCCACCACGTGGCATCCCAGATCAAATTGGCTCCTCCGAAGAGCAGGATTTCAGATTTTCCTGCATTTAACTTCAAGCAGCGTTCAGACATCCAGGTTGCCATCTCCGATGGGCAGTTATTTAGTTTTACACTGTTGTCCTCATGCCTTTCTTCAATGGCTTTCATCAGCTGTGTGTCATCCACATAAGAGCAGAGACCAAATCCCCCTTTCCTGCTGATCACTGCCAAAGATGACACATAGGCATTAAAAAGCGTAGGACTCAGGGAGGCTCTCTGTGGGAAACCACAGCTGACAGTTTTTGGTTTAGATGAATACTGGCCCATTTGTACCATTTGTGTTCTGTGGCTCAGGAAGGAGGTAAACCACTGAAGAGCTTTGGCATGGATACCCTTTTCATGGAGGATTTCCAGTAAAAGGTTGTGTGAGACCATGTCGAACGCTGCCGACAGGTCCAACAGAATAAGGGCGACAGCCTTCCCCTGATCGGTCAGCGATCTAATGTCATCTAGGACGGCTAGGAGAGTAGCTTCAGTGCTGTTAGTTGTTCTGAAGCCAGTTTGAGAGCAGTCCAGTAGCTCGTTGGACTCAAGGTAATTGGACAGTTGTCTGTTCACCAGTTTCTGCAGGACTTTGGAGAGGTATGGGAGTTGAGAGATAGGCTGGTAGTTTTCCGGATTATGAACATCCGATCCAGCTTTCTTCAACAGGGGGGTCACTATGGCCTGTCTCCAAATCTCTGGACATGCTGCTGTGTCAAGAGATCTGTTAAACAGGTGAGTTACATATGGACATATTGTAGGTGTGATCCTGGAGAAAATAAAATGGGGGCAAGGGTCCAGGGGGGATCCTGATTTTACATCCTCCATGGCTTTGGCAACATTTTCCTCTGTAAATGAGGAGAGGTTACCCATGCATGCTGATGCATCTGGGTGGGGAGGCAGGTATTCCCATTTAGTTGCAACTAACGGGGTATTAGTGCCAAATGAGGAATAGATGTTACTGATTTTACACTTTCTTTTCAATGCCTTAAGTTCTGGTGAGTATCACTTTTCAGATTGGGATCTGTTTCTCAATTTAGGTTTTAGTTTGGGAGCATAAACGTCCAGAATGTTAGTAATTTCAGTTTCAAGTTTTACTGCTTCCATGTTGACTGGAAGAGTGCTGTGAACCAAAGTTTTCTTGGGGGAGAAGTGGGACTGAAACGAGTCTTTGGTGACCAACCTCCAGGCTCTATTTGCTCTATTTGCAGCTCGTAAGGACTTGTGAGATTTGGTTATTTTTCCTGGTAGGCTGAATGAAAAAGATATAAGTGAGGGGTCTGTCCAGGATAGTGACAGTTTTCTTGTTGCACTCCTCCTTAGTTTATGCAGTTTAACTTTACTTTTCTCCTTGATATTTCAATATCCTTTTTCTTTTTCCATCGACACTTATAGGCCAACCTTTACCCTGTGCTATACTGGGAAAAACAACTCACACTTACCTCACCAAACCTCATCCGCCAGGCAGGCGCCCAAGATTGACGTACGGAGCGTCCATGGAGGGGCCAAGATGAATGCTGAGATGCAACTCCCAATTTGACCATTACATGGTTATAGTATCATCATTTCATATGAATAATTTTTTCTCTTCAATCGTTACGACTGTGTGTGTTGTTGTTTATTATGTTTGCTTATATTTGACTCCTACAGATATTTTTTATTTTCTTTGCTAGCTTTAAAAGGAAGCCCGGTACAACAGAACATAAAAATGTATGTAACTTAGGTCTCTCTGTGGGCAGACAGGCAAGGCAATTGCATAATAATAATAATAATAATAATAATAATAATAATAATAATAATAATAATAATAATAATAATAATAATTAATAATATACTGCTCCCCTGTACTACTAGTCTAGTACTACTCATCAAGTCATCATCATGCATGCATTTCCTTTTTCTCCTTACAGATTTATGATGGTCGTCTGCCAAGATTGTGTGTTGTCCATGTGTAGTGTTTGTCTTTGTCAAACCTTTCCACAAACCCCCATTCCCAACCATTCATCCAACCCTAACCCTCTTCCCCCGGGCTGTGTGATTTATATTGAGGTGTGACTAAATTAAATTTACACCAATATTGATCACACACTTGCTGGGGCGGATGTGGTGAAAGCAACACTAACTCAAGGCAGGGCGAAGATCTTCTTCTGCTCTAAGTTCATATATATATATAAATATATATATATATATATATATTCACTGAAAAAACCATAGGTTTCAGGGACGTTATATATAGAAGTTAGCATTTAAAAAACCTTAGAAATTCACTGAAAAAACCGTAGGTTTCAGGGACGTTATAGTTAGTTGGACATTTCACTCATACAAAACCAGAGAAATTCCGCTGTTATAGTTAGTTCAGCTAATTATAACTTGCGCCCCACAATGCACTGCTGATGACGTCACATATTACATCATTCATGACATGGTCAGTGACATCTCAAATGACATCACTGATGACATCATCCAGTGACTGTGTGTTTCTATAAAGTTTAAATATGTTTTATATATATGCCAAGGTGTATTGAATAACCATGGGCATAATACTTCGCTACGCTCACGGAACATGCAAAGTTTGTGCTACTACGCACTACGCAAATTGCACGTAGCAGACTGAAAAACTATGCTAATTGACGTAGCGTAGCTGCAGTATAATAAACACCTACAAATGCTTTGATAAAGCAATTTTCTATGCTAAAAGCATATAACCAATTCACAAAAGTGAACTTTGACAATAAAATATCAAGCAATGAGAGGTGATGATTTTGGGGTCCCCCTAACCTAGGGGAGGACCAAGCAGATGCCTTCAACACAAAAAGCATATCATGTGAACGATTCAGTGGTGGTCCCCTTCCTTCTAGGACCACCCGAAGCACAGTTATGGGCAAAAATACAATCCCAACCAAAGGCCCTGCAAAGCATTATGGGATGAGATGCTCAGTGGGCAGTGAATATTATAGTGTCCAATATCAAAATAATTCTACAAAGAGCTGCAGTTCAACTAGTCGTTACTAGATGTCCCTCACGAGTCAAATGCAAAAGCATTGAAATTATTAATACATCAAGCTGCAGTTCCGCTAATCGCTACTAGATGTCCCTCACGAGTCAAATGCAAAAGCATTGAAACCCTTTCATGAAGCTTTTGCATTTGACTCGTGTGGGACATCTAGTAACAACTAGTGGAACTGCAGCTCTTTGTAGAATTATTTTGATATTGGATACTATAATATTCACTGCCCACTGCTAATCTCATCCCATAATGCTTTGCAGGGCCTTTGGTTGGGATTGTATTTTTGCCAATAACTGTGCTTGGGGTGGTCCTAAGAGGATGGGACCACCACAGAATCAATCAAAAGATGTGCTTTTTGTTTTCAAGGCATCTGCTTGGTTCTCTCCCTAGGTTAGGGAGGATCCCAAAATCATCACCTCTCTCACTGCTTGTTAATTTATCCTTTTCACTTTTGTGAAATGACTATATGCATTTTTAGCATGTAAAGACTGAGATATTTATTTTATCTTAACTTGCACTGCTCCAGATGCCTTTGGCAATTATCGTACAGTGTAGTCAAGCACACAGCTACGCACTACGCAATTTGCATAGCTACGTGTAGTTCAAAATGTACTTCGTGTAGCTACGTATAGTGCTACTACGCAAACTACGCCCAGGGTTAGTATTGAAGAATGAGTGGGTGTATAAGTATCTGGATGGAGGATTTAGTAGGTGTGTGACTGACTGTATAAGTGAGTGATTAAAAGTGTATTAGTGAATGCATGGGTTAGTGACTAAACTGTGAATGTGTGTATCAATCTGCCTGTTGTTGTGTAAGCTGCTGCATGGGTTGGCAAGTATTTTATTTATTTATTTACTTGAGTTTTATATAGCGCTGGCTAGACCCGGAGGTATCAGAGCGCTTTACATAAGGACACAGCGAGTTACAAGTTGCAAAAGGTTCACATAGTTACACAATGGATAAACAATACAGGAGTAAATTAGCGAACACGAAAATCGGGATAAGAAAGACCAGGAAAAGCAGGTAATCCACAGGAAGGAGACAGCACCGGGGGAAAAGAAAATGAGACAAATGTCCGAGATCCGGCTGGGTAGGTGACGGCCATAGCGGTGTGCCAGGGCCAATCTCCCCTATAACTGTCGGAGCAGCTCCACCGGGAAACGGCCATGTATGCATTTAAGGCTCCGCCAGAGTAGAGTGAGGATCGGGAGGGGATTCAAAAGACAAGAATCCAAAGACGGGTGGTAGGCGCTGGCTAGGATGGCAAAGTAGGAGTGTGGTTTTGGCAGCCATCTTAGAGTCAGGCACGTCGAGTCTATTAGTCTCCAAGGCAAGTTCTAGTTGCCACCAGTTCTAAAGTTGGATAAAATTGCAGTGCCAATAATCCTGGAAGAACATCAGGACCCTGGCCTCAAAGAGACGGCTGGATGGGTGCCAATGTGGCATTCTCTGGCGGCAGCGATGATCTGGGATTACAAGACGCTTCTGTGAAGCGCTGGATGTGTGCCGTTATTTGTTCTGCCGTTGAGAACCAGCAGCTCTGGAAACCCAGCTCTCAGTGTCACCCTGGAGTGGGGGGGATCGGCAGCTAGGCACCGGGCCGCCAGTGTTAGCACGGGGAGCGGCAGCGTGTCCAGCAGCATTCGAGGGGGTGTACGCCATGCAGTGGAGCAGCGCGTAGCCAGCGTCCGTGTACTTCTCGGCCGCGGTCCCCAGAAAGGGTCCCGGTCGCTGGGGAAATTGCAGGGCATATTCGCGGGCCCCTCCCCCTCCAGCCGCACCCGCACCTCTCAAATGGCGCAGGCAGGCGAGTTCTGCAGTGTGGAGCCCTCTCACCCGGGGAGTCAGCCGGCAAGTCAGTGCCTTGGGCAGGGGGCGTGAGGCCGCCATCAGCTGGAATAATGGAGGTCGGAAGGCCCGCGGCTCGTCTCTCTAGGCGTAGTCCCGTAGCTCCTAGGGCGCCATCTTGGCTCACTGGCCCACCGGGACATCGCAGCTCACCTCTCGGCAATTCAGGATCGGGGAGAGGCGACTCCCAGCTCCAATCGATCCGCCTGCACTCCGATTGCGGAATTGCTGTTTTCGGTAGGATATAGCGCGACGAAGCGCCGCTTTGGAAGCTGGTGTGCGGGTTCAACAGGAGCTCCAGCTCCGAGCGGCCATCACGGTGGCTGGCCCCGCCCCCTACAAGTAGCTACATGAGTGTCTATATGGGTTATTGATTGGTTGTCTGAGTATCTGTATGGGTGCCTGAGTGTCTGTGTGAGTAGGTGGGGTGTGTGTGACTCTATGCATAGATGTGTGAGTGGGTGATTCACTTGGTGCATGGGTTCAAGAGTGCATCTGGGAAGGGCTGTATGGGTGGGTGAGTGTGAGTGTGGGTGTGTTGGTGAGTGAAAGGATGTCTCAGTGGTACATGTGTGAGTAACTACATATGTGAAATTCAGTATATGTGAGTGTTGGAGTATATAAATGACTATATGTGAGAGTGAGTGATTGTGAGAGTGGCTATATGGATGAGTGTGTGCTTTTATCAGTGATTGTATAAGAGAGTAAGTATGCGTTAGTATCTGTATGAATAAGTGATGTAGTGTGTGTATAACTGTAGAGGTGAGTAAATGGAACTGTGATTGATTCTTTGCATGACTGACTAGGTGTGTGAGTAACTCTGGATGAGTGGTGGTGTGTGAGTGTCTGTATAGGTATATGAGTGCATATGATAGTGTTGTATTGATGAGTGACTGCATGTATGAGTGATTGTATGGGTGAATGAGTAGATGTGTGTGTAGACCTAGTAATCAGTGAGTGCGTATGTAGTAACTGGTATTGGTGTGTCTATGGTTTCAAAAATGGTAGTCTGTATTTTATAGTGGGTGTATCAAAGGTTATATTAGGGTATGAGGAGGTGCATCACATTTTCACGTAGATGATGTCATCAGTGATGTCATCAGTGATGTCACTGACCATGTCATGAATGATGTAATATGTGACGTCATCAGCAGTGCATTGCGGGGCGTGAGATATAGTTAGCTCAACTAACTATAACGGAAGAATTTCTCTGGTTTTGTACGAGTGAAATGTCCAACTAACTATAACGTCCCTGAAACCTATGGTTTTTTCAGTGAATTTCTAAGGTTTTTTAAATGCTAATTTCTAACTATAACGTCCCTGAAACATATGGTTTTTTCAGTGAATTTCAAAGGTTTTTTAAATGCTAATTTCTAAGTATAATGTTTATGAAATAAGTAAATTGCTAAGTTTTTTTTGTGTTATTTTGTAACTGTAATATCCTATAAATATTTTTTCTTATTTTTTTTCTATTTTTTAAATTATGTAATGTCTTGTGTTTTCTAAAATATATATATATTATTTTTTTTGGTGGAGTCGCATACCGATCGTGTACCTATCTCGGTGGGTGCGCGGATTCACATTTGGTATGCGACTGGTGCACGGTGCCAAGCCGCGCGTAACGACATATACGTATGGGGGTCGCGCCGGGTGCACGACTTTCGTAATTTTTGTTATGTGTTAAAACTATGTGTATATAATTGTAATATGTATATTAGAGTAATACATTATCTAAACTAATTATAAAAATCATATATTTGTATTTGCATTGAAGTTATATCATTCTTAAATATATTTTGCGGAAGTCGCGCTGTGAGCGCATTTGGTATGCGACGGGTGCGCGGTGTCTGGCCCCGCGTAACATCATATATGTATGGGGTCGCGTCGTGTGCGCGTTTGGTGTGTGACGGCTGCGTGGTGCCGGGCCCCGCGTAATGTCATATACGTATGGGGTCGTGCTGGGTGCGCGACCCCCATACATTTTTATGTTTTAAAACTATATGTATATTACTTTAATGTGTATATGAGTGCAAGAGATTATCTAAACTAATTATAAAAGTCATATATTTGTAGTTGCAATAAAGTTATATTACTGTTTAATATATTTTCGCGGAGTCGCGACGCGTGAGTGCTGGTTGCGCGCCGGTTGCGCGACCCCCATGTGACTTTAAAAGAAAGCATCTGATTGGTTTATAAGGTTTTCCATTCTAGCAGTTGAAGGACCTCACCCATTTTTGTCATTCTCTCTGCAGCATCACTGGAGAGACACCTGTTGTGCTTTTGCAGCTACTCTGTACATTTTTTGGGTGTTTGCAGGAAAACTATAGAAATGGCTTCTTCAAATACTGATCAAGAACTACCATCTGAAGATGAAGTCTTGAAGAACCACCTCCCATGAAAAGACCCAAATCCATTGTCTGGAAGTTTTCACCATCCCAGATGGTGAAAAGAAAGTTAATGCCCGGAAGGGAGCTGTACTCTATGTCCTCGGATTTTGTCAAGAGGAAATGACAAAAGTATTCATGTGGTACATCAAGTATGTACAAACACCTGCAGACGATCCATCCAAAACATCTTGCACAAGAGCAGCTGCGACGTGCACAACAAAACATGCAGCAAGCTGACCAGGGAGCTGGTCCCAGCACTTCTGGAGCCTCAAGCACCTCGTCTCGAGGTCAGGACATTCACTCGGAGTTTGCCAACTTGGAACAGCATTGCATAAAATGCAGGGCCATATTATTTTGTGGTGAACAATCTGTTGATGCTGTTTGTTCTGCAGCAAGGAATGATCGCTGCTAATTTTTTTGTATTGGAATGGGTTTATGATTCCAAAAGTTAAGACTTTAGCCTGTTGCTTTTTTGAGTTTTCAAAAAACACCAAAACAATTTACAAAATAGTTTAAAAAAATACAAAACAAATTAAAAACAAAAAAGAAGAAAAAAAAAGAGTTCTTTTCAGAACTACCTTATCTAGTTAAAAAGAGACATAACTGCATGGTAATGTCTGGGTGATTGCATGAGTACATGTGTAGAGCATGATTGATTCAAAGAGTGCATGGGTAGTGCATGGATGATTGTATGAGTGCATGAGTACTGCCTGGGTCATTGCATGAGTACATGGGTACTGACTGGATAATTAGAGTACTGCAAGAAGAGTGCATAGTGAATTTATAGGTGCTTGGGTATTGGTGCAGAGATTGGATAAGTACATGGTACTGGCTGGGCCATTAAGAGGAGTGCATGGTGAGTGACAGGGAGATTGCTGGACTGCATGGGTACTACCTGGGTAATTGAAGGTGTGAATGAGCAGTGTCTAGGCGGTTAGAGGATTATATGAGTAGTGCACAGGTGATTGTAGGAGTGCATGGTTACTGCCTGGGTCATTGCATGAGTACATGGGTACTGACTGGATGATTAGAGTACTGCAAGGGAGAGTGCATGGTGAATTTATAAGTGCTTGGGTATTGGTGCAGTGATTGGATGAGTACATGGTCCTGGCTGGCTGATTGGAGGAGTGCATGTGGAGTGACAGGGGGATTGCTGGACTGCATGGGTACTACCTAGGTAATTGAAGGTGTGAATGAGCAGTGTCTAGGTGTTTAGAGGATTGTATGGGTAGTGCACAGGTGATTGTAGCAGTGCATGGATACTGCCTGGGTCATTGCATGAGTACATGGGTAGTGACTTAATGATTAGGGTACTGCAAGGAGAGTGCATAGTGAATTTATGATTGCTTGGGTATTGGCAGAGTGACATGGTACTGGCTGGGTGATTGGAGGAGTGCATGGGTAGTGACAGGGTGATTGCTATACTGCATGGGTAGTATCTCGGTAATTGAAGGAGTGAATGAGTAGTGTCTAGGTGGATAGAGGACTGCATGGGTAGTGCACAGGGGATTGTAGCAGTGCAGGTGTTAGTGCTTGGGTCATTGCATGAGTACATGGGTACTGACTGGATGATTAGAGTACTGCAAGGAGAGTGCATGGTGAATTTATAACTGCTTTGGTATTGGCGCAGTAATTGGATAAGTACCTAGTACTGGCTGAGTGATTGGAGGAGTGCATGGGGAGTGACAGGGTGATTGCTGGACTGCATGGGTACTACCTGGGTAGTAGAAGGTGCAAATGAGTAGTATGTAGGTGGTTATAGGAGTGTATGGGTAGTGCACAGAGGATTGTAGCAGAAATTGAAGGTGTGAATGGTCAGTGTCTAGGCAGTTAGAGGATTATATGGGAAGTGCACAGGTGATTGTAGCAGTGCATGTGATAGTGCCTGGGTCATTGCATGAGTACATGGGTAGTGCCTGGCTGATTAGAGTACTGCAAGGAAAGTGCATGGCGAATTTATAAGTGCTTGGGTTTTGGCAGAGTGATTGGATAAGTACATGGTGCTGGCTGGGTGATAGGAGGAGTGCATGGGTACTACCTGAGTAAATGAAGGTGCGAATGAGCAGTGTCTAGGTGGTTAGAGTACTGCATGAGTAGTGCACAGGTGATTGTAGCACTGCATGTGTTAGTACCTGGGTCATTGCATGAGTACATGGGTGGTGACTGGATGATTAGAAGTACTGCAAGGAGAGTGCATGGCAAATTTATAAGTGCTTGGGTATTGGCGGAGTGTTTGGATAAGAACATGGTGCTGGCTGGGTGATTACAGCAGTGCATGGGTAGTGACAGGATTGCTTGGACTGCATTGGTACTACCTGTGTAATTGGAGGAATGAATGAGTAGTGTGTAGGTGGTTAGAGGAATGCATGGGTAGTGGACAGGGGATTGTAGCAGAGCATGAGTTAGTTCCTGGGTCATTGCATGAGTACATGGGTACTGACTGAATAATTAGAGTACTGCAAGGAGAGTGCATGGTGAATGTATAACTGCCTGGGTATTGGTGCAGTGATTGGATAAGTACCTAGTACTGGCTGGGTGATTGGAGGAGTGCATGGGGTAGTGACAGTGTGATTGCTGGACTGCATGGGTACTACCTGGGTAATAGATGGTGCAAATGAGCAGTGTGTAGGTGGTTATAGGACTGCATGGGTAGTGCACAGGGGATTGTTGCAGTGCATGTGTTAGTACCTGAATCATTGCATGAGTACATGGGTACTGACTGGATGATTAGAGTCCTGCAAGGAGTGTGCATGGTGAATTTATAAGTGTTTGGGTATTGGCAGAGTGATTGGATAAGTACATGGAACTGGCTGGGTGATTGGAGGAGTGCATGGGTAGTGACAGGGTGATGGCTGGAATGCATGGGTACTACCTGGGTAATTGAAGGTGTGAATGAGCAGTGTCTAGGCGGTTAGAGGATTGTATGTCACAAGTTCACCATATTTTCAAGTTCACCACACAATGTTTCAAATGCAAACAGCAGGTATGGTTGGCATTGCAAAACATGACCTTATCCTTTCTACTGTACCTTTCAAACATTTTTTACTAACCAATAAGAAACATGCTTTTTAAACAAAGTAAATGCACCCTATTTTTGAATGTACAATGTTCTTAAACAGCCAATCAATTCTCTACTTTCTTAAAAACAGCATAATCTCCACCATTTTAGATACCTCTCATTCTACCAACTGACTACCTCAGCTACAGACATCTTTTGATTACTTACAGACCTCCCTTCAAGATGCTTTCTGTGTGGATTGTTGGGCACAGCTATGTTGTCTGGTGCAAAAGGTATGCTGAACGCAGAGGTATTAACAAAGACCTAGCTTTGCAAAATGTAGACATTAAATGGATTGGATAGAGAGGATTAAAGTGGCACCAATTGATGCCTTTGGTTAAAACCTTTTTGCATATCCAACCCTCTGACCTCATGATTGTGCACTGTGGTGGCAATGACCTAGGCATATTGACTGGGGTAGGTCTGGAGATGCTAATGAAGGACACCTTTGCAGAATTGATGTTGCTTTTCCCCCAAACTGTCTTTGTATACTCTAACATATGCCAAAGACAGAAATGGAAGTGCTCCAATAAATTTTGTCCTCAGATTGAGAAAGCTAGAAAAAATGTCAATAAAGCTGTTTCTGCTTACCTCAGAGACCATAGATGGGCTCCCTCTATAACAACAATCTACGTTTCCATATGGATGGCATCTACAGAAGTGATGGAGTACACTTCACTGATGAAGGCATTAGAGTGTTTCTCAACAACCTGAAGCTCTGCATCCGCACTTACATGTAGCGACAACAATTTCCCAATGAAAACAAGTGCTCTTTTTAGAGCCACCCAATAACCCAACATATAACTTAGGTTTATATAAAAAAATCTTAATTATTTTTGCTTGGAGTCGCGCACCCAGCGTGACTGAAGGAGCCGCGCACCTATCGCGTTCACACCAGGGGCCGCGCTGGGAGCCGCGCACCTATCGCGTTCACACCAGGGGCCACACACCCATCGCGTTTACACCAGGGGCCTTGCTAGGAGCTGCGCACCCATCACATTTACACCAGGTGCTGCACTGGGAGCCGCACATCCATCGCGTTCACACTAGGGGGCCGCGCTGAGCGCCAGCGCTAGGATCGCGAATCCAAACTTTGGTGAAAAAAACCATCCACTTCCATTAATTTATATTCGCCCCGGGGACCCCAATCCCCCGGGGCATGCCCAAATCTATTTATTTATTTTTTTTAAATGGGAGGGGACCGCTTGGCCCCCTCCCGGGCCATTGTTGGCCCCGGGGACCCCATCCCCCGGGGCATAGCCTCACAGTTGGTGACCATGGGGGAAGCCTCAATGCCCCCATGGTCCCACCGACTCCCCGCCTCCTGCGGGAGCCGGCATTGCTTTGAGCAAGGGAGCTGCTGCCATGCAGCTCCCTTGCCACAATTCTGCTTGCTTGATTGAAGCGAGAGCAGGTTTTCCTGCTCTCGCTTCAATCAGCAAACCAACGTTTGCTATGACACGGCGGAAGCCGTGCTCCGCCCTGTCATAGCAAACAGCAATGTCCCGAGGGTGGGCACCCGGGACATTGCAGGAGCCGATCCTGGGGGTGGCGGTCCCCAGGGCCACTATAGAAGCTCCTGGAGGGGGCTGCGCAGCCCCTTCCTACATTCTAAAGCCCCGGGGAGGTGGTGGTCCCCAGGGCTTGGGGGTCCATAACGGACCCCTGAATTCCAATTTTTAGTACCCCGGGGAGGTGGTGGTCCCCGGGGCTCGGAGGAGCCCCCGAGCATCCCCACTCCTTATTTAATAACCCCACACTCCGTTTTTGTTTTAATATTCTCACCCAGAGTCGCGCACCCTGCGCGACTTCTATTTTTTTTTTTTAAATACATTGGGGCCCTGGGGGTCCTTGTGGAAACCCCAGAGCAGGCCTAGGTGGTCAGGGTGTTCCTACCCTGCCCCCTTTTCTTGTTTTTATCCCTTTTTTAGCAGATTTCTTCTGACTCTGTAACCGAGTCACAAAATGGCTGCCAACAGTTCCTGGTTTGGAGTGTTGGCAGCCAATGAGAATGAAGCTCGTGCTCGGGAGTGTTCGTGAACCCACCGCACCCCCAGATATTGAAACTTTTTCTTTTGTCTAATTTCTCAGGAACTACTGAATGGATTTACACCATTTAAAAAAAGGACTCTTTCTGAACCAAGACCTACCTTTTTGCCAAATTTGGTGTAATTCCGTTCAGCAGTTCGGGCTGTAGCTGGTCTAAAGTTTCCTATGGAAATTAACATGGGGAAAACGCGTTTTGGGACCGCCCTTTGTTCTCGGCCACTGCTTGTCGAATCACCCTGAAACATTCAAGACAAGAGCTGACTGGAGCGGGCCACTAGTTTTGAAAATTTTGCGAAGATTCGTCAACCGGCACCAAAGTTATTGGAAAAAGAAAAACGCTTTTTGAATAGAAACGAGGTCCTCACTATAACTACCTACTGGCAACTGCCAGTAGGTAATATATATATATATATACATATA
Organism: Calotriton arnoldi; assembly: GCA_963921515.1. Taxonomy (NCBI): domain Eukaryota; kingdom Metazoa; phylum Chordata; class Amphibia; order Caudata; family Salamandridae; genus Calotriton; species Calotriton arnoldi. Next base: position 26,683 of record CAWUFW010020601.1, on the reverse strand, counting down.
TATATATATACATATTATCTACTGGCGGTCGCCAGTAGATAGTTATAGTTACAACCTATTATCCATAGAAATCCGCGACATTCTATTTGCAATAACGTTGGCGCCGGTTGACGAATCTTCGCGAAAGCTTCCAACTTGTTGGGGCGCTCCGGTCCGCTCCTACCCTGAAAGTCTCGGGGTGATACGTCAAGCGGGGGCCGAGAAAAAGGGGGTCCCAAAACGCGTTTTCCCATTCATTTTTCCATAGGAACCTTTAGTCGCAGCTACAGCTCGAACTGCTGAACGGAATTACCCCAAATTTGGCAAAGAGGTAGCCCTTGGTTCAGACTGGTGCCTTTTGCTAAAATGGTGTAAATCCGTTCAGTAGTTCCTGAAATTCACAATTAAAATCACATATATATCTATGGGCGCGTCGGATCCGCGTACCCTCCCCGATCACGAGCTGCATGCTAATTGGCTGTCAACACTCCAAATCAGGAAGTGTTGGCAGCCATTTTATCCCTCGGTAGAACCGAGGGACAGAAACAAGTTCACAAAGCGCACAAAGGGGGCAGGGTAGAAACACCCTGACCCCTAGGTCTGCTCAGGGGTCCCACAAGGACCCCCTGGGCAAATAATTATTATTTTTTTTTTAAATCGGCAGGATGCGCTCAGGGAGCGCAAACCCTGCCAGAAAAAAAAATCGAGCGCTTGGTCTCCAGCGCTTCGATGTTAATTGGCCCCCGGGTGGGCCAAGTCCCGGGGGCATGCTGGGGGGTTAATTTTATGTGTGGGGGGCCTCTAGGGCCCCACAAGCCCGAGGGACCGCCACCCCCGGGGCTTTATGCATAATGGTGCGGGAGGGCTCTGAGCCTCCCTCAGCCCCGGGGACCACCACCTCCCCGGGGCTTCTTTTTTTAAATGAAAAACCTGTGTGGGGGCTCCAGCCCCCACACGCCCCAGAGACCGCCACCTCCCCGGGGCACTAAACATTTAAATATGGGTGTCCGTTACGGACCCCAGAGCCCTGGGGACCACCACCTCCCCGGGGCTGTGCACACGATGGGAGGGGGCCGCGCGGCCCCCTCCTGGAGCCTGTGGTGGCCCTGGGGACCGCCACCCCAGGGCGGCTCCTGCAGTGTCCCGGGGTGCCTACCCCGGGACACTGCTGTTTGCAATGACAGGACGGGAGCCTCGCGGCTCCGTCCTGTCATTGCAAACTTGCTTTGAATATTGGAAGAGAGCAGGAAACCTGCTCTCTCTTCCAATATCCCAAAGCCGACTACTTTCCACATGGGGAGCTGCATCTTAGCAGCTCCCCATGTGTAAAGCAATGCCGGCTCCCGTAGGACACGGGGAGCCGGCGGGACTGTGGGGGATTGGGGACCCCCCACAGTCCCCAACGAGAGGCCAGGCCCGGGGGATGGGGTCCCCGGGGCCATAAGTGTCCACGGAGGGGGCCACGCAGCCCCCTCCCCAAAGTAACAAAAAGTTAAAAAAAAAAAATGCAAGGCCGGCCCCGGGAGATGGGGTCCCCAGGGCCTTAAAATAGCCAGAGGAGGGGCCACGCTGCCCCCCTCAAAATATTAAAAATAAAAATAGAGGCCATGCCCCGGGGATGGGGTCCCGGGGCCAATACAGGCCCGGGGAAGGGGGCCACGCGGCCCCCTTCCCGTTTTTATTTAGAAATTTAAAAAAAGGTGTAAGGCCCTGGGGGATGGGGTCCCCAGGGCCCAAAAACAGAAAAAAGGAAGGGGGGCCACACAGCCCCCCTTCAGAGGACAAAAAAAAAAAAAACGATTGGGCCCCGCAGGCCCCGCCCCCTCCTTCACCACTCTGCAAACGCGCCCCTGGCGCGTTTGCAGAGAGAACAATTCCCCTTGAATACTGGGGGTCCCTGAGGGCCAACTAGCCCACCAGGAACCTCCAGTATGCGCCAGAGGGCTGCCTTGCAGAGAGGTGTACAGAGGCCACGCCCCTTTTGCACCTCTCTGCACGCTAGCTCTGTGGCGCTTTTTGGAGGTATATGGTGGGCTAGTTGGACTCCGGGGACCCTCAGGATTCAAGGGGACTTAATCCCCCAACTTAAAACGCGCCACGGGCGCGTTTGCACAGTGGTGAAGGGAGGCGGGGTTTCAGGTGACATGTGTGCAAACAGGCCCCGTTGCGCGTTTTAAGATGGGGAATCAAATCCCCTTCAATCCTGAGGGTCCCTGAGGGGCCAACTAGCCAAACAGGTACATCCAGAAAGCGCCACAGAGTTGCGTTGCAGAGAGGTGTAAAAGGGGTGTGGCCTCTCTACACATCTCTGCAATGCAGCCCCCTGGCGCATATTGGAGGTTCCTGGTGGGCTAGTTGGCCCCTAGGGACCCTCAGGATTCAAGGGACTTAATCCCCCAACTTAAAACGCACCACGGGCGCGCTTGCACAGATGTCACCTCAGGCCCCGCCCCTCCCTTCACCATTGTGCAAATATTCTTCAAAAATCATCCGAAATACGAATTCCGATTTACTCACCTGTTATAAGGAGAGACCTCAGTGCTGCATCTTTCAGCCCAGTACTGGTCCTGAAAAGTAATTTTAACCGTACTTACCAGTAACTTGAATTTCCTTCCATAGGATATCATTGCCTGCTTTTTGCTGAAAAAGTTTCTAAGTGTTGATTTTGAAACATACAAATATTCCTCTAAAATCAGCCGAAATACGAATTCCGATTTACTCACCTGTTATAAGGAGAGACCTCAGTGCTGTATCTTTCAGCCCAGTACTGGTCCTGAAAAGTAATTTTAACCGTACTTACCAGTAACTTGAATTTCCTTCCATAGGCTAACATTCACTGGTTTCACTTGGAAATTCTTCTAAGTGTGGAGTTTTGGAACTTTAAAATATTCCTCTAAAATCAGCCGAAATACAAATTCCGATTTACTCACCTGTTATCAGGAGAGACCTCAGTGCTGCATCTTTCAGCCCAGTACTAATCCTGAAAAGTAATTTTAACCGTACTTACCAGTAACTTGAATTTCCTACATAGGCGAACATTGACTGGTTTCACTTGGAAATTCTTCTAAGTGTGGAGTTTGGAACTTTATAATATTCCTCTAAAATCAACCAAAGTACGAATTCCGATTTACTCACCTGTTATCAGGAGAGACCTCAGTGCTGCATCTTTCAGCCCAGTACTGATCCTCAAAGTAATTTTAACCGTACTTACCAGTAACTTGAATTTCCTTCCATAGGATATCATTGCCTGCTTTTGCAGAAAAAGTTTCTAAGTGTTGATTTTTGATACATACAAATATTCCTCTAAAATCAGCCGAAATACGAATTCCGATTTACTCACCTGTTATCAGGAGAGACCTCAGTGCTGCATCTTTCAGCCCAGTACTGGTCCTGAAAAGTAATTTTAACCGTACTTACCAGTAACTTGAATTTCCTACATAGGCTAACATTGACTGGTTTCACTTGGAAATTCTTCTAAGTGTGGAGTTTTGGAACTTTATAATATTCCTCTAAAATCAACCAAAGTACGAATACCAATTTACTCACCTGTTATCAGGAGAGAACCCAGTGCTGCATCTTTAGCCCAGCACTGACCCTGAAAAGTAATTTTAACGGTACTTACCAGTAACTTATATTTTCTTCCATAGGAATCCATTGTCTGCTTTTCAGCAGAAAAGTTTCAAAGTGTCAATTTTCACAAACTACAAATATTCCTAAAAAATCGCCTGTATGACTTAAACGCATTCTTTCAACTGTTTACAGGAGATGCACCAGTGCTTAATCCAGGATCCAACACTGAGTAAGAAAAAGTAACGATAACAGTTTTTACCTGCTAAGTGAATTTCCTTCCATAGGATAACATTGGTGATTCTATGAGAAAAAGTTTCTAAGTGTCAACTTTTAAAATACAATAATATTCCTAAAAAATCACGACTGTAACCAAAACGCTTTTACTCAACTGTTTACAGGAGATGTACCAGGACTGAATCTAGGATCCAGTCCTTTGGTTAGAAAAGTAATCCATAAAGTAACTAATTGCATTTAACTAGAAATTCACATTGAGCTGAATGTTGCATTGTGTTTGAAAATGTGTTGCCCATTGCAACAACTGTAACTACTGTACTTAAAAGTCTATTGCCTATGTGCAAAGTATTTAAACTAAAGTAATTCATTCTGAGAAAGTATTTTTTGTAATGTAATGTATAATGTAATTACAATGTAATTTAAAAATAAAATATGTAAAAAAAATTGTTTCTAAAAATGTAGTAAATCAGTATTAAAAAAATTTATATAACAATTAATACATTTAAAAATTGTAATTTACAAAACCTTTGAAATTCACTGAAAAAACCGTAGGTTTCAGACATGTTATAGTTACAAATTAGCATTTAAAAAACCTTTGAAATTCACTGAAAAAACCATAGGTTTCAGGGACGTTATAGTTACAAATTAGCATTTAAAAAACCTTTGAAATTCACTGAAAAAACCATAGGTTTTAGGGACAGTTATAGTTAGTTGGACATTGCACTCATTACAAAACCCGTGAAATTCCCCGTTATACCTAGTCCAGCTAACTATAACTCGCGCCCCCGCAATGCACTGCTGATGACGTCACATATTACATCACTCATGACATGGTCAGTGACATCACTGATGACATCACTGATGACATCTCAAATGACATCACTGATGACATCACTGATGACATCATCCATGTGATAATTTCATGCATCTTCTCACACCCTAATATAACCTTTCATACACCCACTCTAAATTACAGATTGTCATTCGAAAAATCATAGACACTCCAACACCAATAACTACATACCCACTCACTGATTCTTAGGTCTACGCACACATCCACTCACTCACCCGTACAGTCACTCATACTTACGGTCACTCAGTACAGGACTATCATATGCACTCATACTCCTATATAGACACTCAAGCACCGCCACTCATCCATAGAGGTACTCACACACCTAGTCAGTCATGCAAATAATTAAACACACTACCATTTACTCACCTATACAGTTACACACACCACATCACTTATTCAAACAGAAACAAACACATACTTACTCTTATACAATCACTGATACAAGCACACACGCATCCATACAGCCGCTCTCACAATCACACACTCTCACTTATAGCCATTTAAATACTCTAACACACATATATACTGCCTTTTACATATGTTGTTACTCGCACATGTACCACTGAGATATACATTCACTCACTAACACACCCATACACACACTCACCCACCCAAGCAGTCCATCACAGATGCACTCTTGTAATCATGCACCAGTGAATGACCCACTCTCACATCTATCTACAGAGACTCACACACCCCACCCACACAAACACTCAGGCAGCCATACAGACATTCACCCAGTTTTGTCACTAACCCATGCATTCAGTAAGATACGTTAAATCACTCACTTATACAGTCAGTCACGCACCTACTAAATCAACAATACAGACACTTACACACCCACTCATTCTTCAATACGTCTTTTCCTATATATATTAAAAATATTTAAACTTTACAGAAACACAGTCACTGGATGATGTCATCAGTGATGTCATCAGTGATGTCATTTGAGATGTCATCAGTGATGTCATCAGTGATGTCACTGACCATGTCATGAGTGATGTAATATGTGACGTCATCAGCAGTGCATTGCGGGGCGCGAGTTATAGTTAGCTGGACTAACTATAACGGGGAATTTCACGGGTTTTGTACGAGTGCAATGTCCAACTAACTATAACTGTCCCTAAAACCTATGGTTTTTCAGTGAATTTCAAAGGTTTTTTAAATGCTAATTTGTAACTATAACGTCCCTGAAACCTATGGTTTTTTCAGTGAATATATATATTTATATATATAGATAGCCCACACTGGCAACATATAGATTGGATTGCCCACCCATGCTCAGTATTCGCTATTCAATTTTTTTCCCAGAGGAAAATAATCCATCATAATTAATGGCCGGCATTGATTTATCATCCTTCCAGCACTAAAGGTTACGCTTGTCCACTTCATAGGTCGACTCAACTTCAGTGTGTAACTTGTACTAGGCTATCCCTGCCACCATTATGTTTTATTGTACTTTAGCATGGCTTATCATCATCATGGTTTCTTGTTTGGCAGTCTTCTTCTTGTGTACTGTAGTTCTACTACTCTTTCCTGGTCTCCCTCAGGTGACTGACTGTCTCATTTTCTTTTTTTGCAAATTCTACTGTCTACTACTGCTACCACCACCCACTATGGCACCTTGGGAAACCAAACCATCACCATGCAGCCATTGCTTCACCTAAACATCAATCACAGGTAAGAGAAGAAGTGTGGGGGAGGCAATAATGTATATACTATTGAAATTAATCAATTCACACATTCACATCCTTCTGAGTACATAGGGGTTTTAGTTGCAGACTGAATAGACTAGGAGGAGAGACTGACAGTAGTAGGACAGTAGTAGCACAAGTGAGGGTACCGCAACTATTTGTTGGTGTGTGTTACACTATTGGCAGATTTCAAAAACTGGCTGCGGCCCGGCAGCAAAGCAGGAAACAAGGCGACGTAAAAGAGTAACCCCCCCAGAAAATATTTACATCATATGTATTGTAAAACTATAAATAATTTATTACCCTAACAAATAAACTAGAAGTAACCCACTACACCTGACCCGCCCCTCTCCCTAACCCCATCCAATGTCCAGTAAATGTTCATGATTGTTCACTCCAAGACAAGTCCAAATGTCACTCCAATTCCAAATGTCCATAACAAAAATAACAACACCCAAATTTTCCTCAACTCCCAACATCCCACCCACCAAAAAAAGATTAAAAAAGGGGCAAGGTTCAAGAAGACTGAGGTCTAGCGGCGGGTGTGCCGGCTAGGCGCTCCAGGACCTCCTCCAGCCTGGCCTCTAGGTGCGCCATCCAGAGGAGCATGCAGCACCAAAAGTTCCTGCAGGAACAACAGGGGTAGGCAGCAGTGGTTGAGGATGAGTTGCAGCAGGCAGCTGCTAGAACACAGCGCCGTACCACCGGAGGCACGGAGGGGGGGCTGGCTGGGGCCCAGGGCATCAGAGGAAGCTGCAGCTGCCGCCTCCTCCTCCTCCGCCAGGACACCCAGCCGGCAATATTCAGCCCGGATGGCCTCCATCTTCCGTTGCTGTGTCCTTGCTGCTGACTCCTGCCTCTTGGGTTGGGAAGGAGTAGCTATATCAAGAAAGAAAAAAGACAATTGTAACCAATACTCTTAGCAAAACAGTAACAAAATTAACATATAAAATTATAGTGGCACAGTAGCACTAGCGCGTACATAACATTTAGTGGTATCCTCACTTCATCGGCCCCTAAGATTTGGATGTGATGATGATTCGACTTTCAGGCATGAGGCATTATGGAGTAGACCAGTATTCTTCTTCTCTCTCTTGTTTAGCACAATTAATCTTGTAGGCATGTCAACTCAGTCAGCTTATGCCCTAGACAGACATACTCATGTCGCAGACTCACGTTGCTTTACTACTGTTTGCAGGTGGGGCAGCTGTAATGCACAATTATCTATTTTTCCATTAAAGCCATACTCTGTTAAATCAATGGAAAATGCTCAATTTCACTTTCACCCTGACTACTACAACAAGGCACATAATGTGTGCTTAATATGATTGATGATGATATACGGCTCAACGTCACGTCACGTGATGATGATGGCATGACATACTACTATTGTTTGATTGTAAGTAGTTGACCATGCAGCCGATAGGCCTCCCTTGGCTGACACAGTTGAAATGACATGAGTAGGTAGCGGGAGTGGGCCTCGGAGTCGGAGGGAGGCGATTGATGATAGGTGGGTAGGGTATATATACATAGTCCTACACAATATATATGTTGTGCTAACAAACTACTGTGAGTCAAAGGAGTATTCCATCCTGAAATACAACCTCAAACCTTTGAATCAAAAACCTTGGAAAAAAACAGTCCTTATTTATTCTTCCCAAGGTTTTTTCATTTATCATTGCATTACTCTTCTTGCATTATTTTATTCTTCACCCTTGGCTTTGGTACTCTGGCACGGTTTAATTTTCTTTTACATTCTCTTCATCCAGTCTGACTCTTCACCTACTATGATACCATCCAGGCAAACACAAGGAGATGATGGACAGAGCGCTGAAACTTTTCAGACACTCACCCCCAGTCACAGATCTGGGTTGAATCCATCATCATTCTTAAGCTCACTTAGCCACCCCAGTTCAGACACAGCTATATGCAAATCAGTCTTGGCCCTGTGCCTCATGAGAACAGACCAGCCCGAACTGCCAAGCCATGTCTTCCATGGACCGGAAACAAGCATCCTGGGATTGGTTTCGGGGTAACACCCCTCTTACGCCAGGCTAGTTTGAATCCAGTGGCAAAGTGAGCAAGGGACCCACGTCTGGGCATACCCTGCCAACTTAGGGCGAACAAAGCAAACACAAGGAGATGATGGACGGAGCTCAATCCAGGCATCTATCAATCCAAACATGACAATCATTCTCAATCTCAACAAACCTTTCACCAACAACATACATTTGTCATTTAACTACTACCCATGCGTCCTTGCTTGCCTTTGAGTTTAACCCATCAAACCGCCCGGAGGATTCCTTTCACCCATACAGTTTCACCCACCCAGGCAGGCATCCTTTCTGCTTTATTTCACCTTTCACCCAGCCTTCATCTACCCATGCATCCTATCAGCCACCTATGTGCATCCCGGGTCCCCTTCCTTCACCCACACATCCTTCTCTGCCAGTCATATATTATATGCCGTCTGACTCTTTGTCTTCGTCATAAAACTTTCTCTGCTGAGTTGAAGATAGAATAGAATAGGCCATTAGTTACTCAACCCCCGCTAATGCTAATGTTAAGTAAAGGGTGTCTTATTCAACTGATCACAACAACTTAGTCTCAGCAGCAGTACAGTGCACTGAGTGTACACCCTTGCAGCGAGTGTATTCATCATTCTCAATAAGTAAGGAATACAACTTACCACCGCCCGCCACTACTGCTGGCTCACCCTCTATAGCTGCGGCACCCGTTCCCTCCGGAGCGGCGTGGCCCTCGCCACTGGCCCTGTCACTGGTAGTCGGTACGCCTGGAAAAAATATTTCACATTTTTTAGATGCCATATACGTCGCCCATATTTATTTTTTCATTAGCAAGATTGAAAATACATAATAATACATGCACCACACACATCACTATCTACAATTCGGATACTAGAGTAGAGTAGACAGTATGTCCTATCAAAAATAACAAATTATCCGGTTGGGCATTTTGTTGGTGGCAATTTTTGAAAAGCCTCTCAAGAAGAGGACAACCCAAAGGACTGGACTCAGTGGCTAGAGCTATTGGTGCATCTCATTTTCTTAAAAGAAGAAAGAGTGGCCAACTGGGCAGACATGACGTCTCTCTTGTTTGGAAAATAATGGTGCCGTACTTCTCCTCATACTTCCTTCCAGCCATGGTGCAGGGTAATCAGTTGTTCAGTGTTCACCATCAATTGCTACTAATAAAAAAGTACTAGGCCTGGATTAGAAAAAGTAAAATACACCACTTTGGGGTGTCCAACGTGAGTGACCACCATTTACTGATTCAGCATGAGACAGTAAAAGAAAGCCTTCTCATCTCCAACAAACCTGCATAGAATAACTTACTTGGGCATGCAATCTGCACAGCAGATTAGTGCTACTAGTACTAGTAGTAGTAAGGAGTCCTTACTACTAGTACTAGTAGTAGGACCAATGGGTTCTCTGAGTCTTACAGTACCAACAATAGGCAATCCACAAAATATATAAGGGGAGAGGGAAAGCTGAGTGGAAAACCAGAAGAAAGCAAGCTACAGACAGACTAATACAGAGTCAGAGGCAGTTTGATTTGATGTAAAAAAAAACAGACACTAGAAATATAAATACAAATATTAGTAGGTAATGGAGCAAAAACAAGAATTTAGAAACAGATAGATCGAAGAGGATTTGGGAAAAAATTAAATTAGGAAATAAAAAGTTATGGAAATATATATTAATATAACACCAGGAGGACTTACTGTGGCCAGCAGAGCCATCTGCGTCTGACACCGCTTTCTGCCCCTGGGAGGCCCCTCCGGCTACCGCACCTGCCTCAGTAGACCCAGTCTTCTTCTTGTTCTTGCCCCTGGATGCTGATCATGTAAGACATAATTAAAGAGTCAAAAATGATTGGTGTTAAATAAATAAATATTAGATAATCACTCTAAAAAAGATTTTTAGACAGGAAACGGCAATTGCAATAACATTGACCTATCCTAAATCAGATCGGCTAGTAGTAGATTAGCATCGCAGTCGCGGACTATCCTACCTTTATTATTCCACAGTTCCATTCCGATTCCTGAATCCTAAACCTACCTAGCCCTCTTATTCCAAAGACTTTGAAATGAATTACAATTTTTTTATTTGCTTCTAAGTTCCGATCTCATTTGCAATCATCTCTCAGTAACCCCCTTTGATGGGCCAATTCACCAATTCTGCATTTAGGGGCATATTCACAAGGAGCTATCGCCGAATTAACGGCACTTTATCGCAGCCAAAGTCGTGATAAATTTACCCCCCCATTCACAAGCCCGTGTTAACAGCCCACAGCACCAGTTTACCCGCGATAGCAGCCGCAAAAAACATCGCCACAGAGGACCCTCGCAAATATCGCTAATGAGACACAGAGTAGGCGTTCCCGTGACAAAAGCAGAGACAACAGCACACCTCAACATTCACAATGACCAGCCACATCCGCGATAAAAACACAATAAGGCACGTTAGCACCAGGAAATCTACACCAGCTCTGACCTGGTGTAAAGTCGGACGGCAGCCAGCACCACAAAAGGGAGCACAGCCCAGGGCCACATCTGAAGGGCAACAGATGCCATGGAGCCACCCATCATGTGGCCCGGACACCCAAGAGGGCCACAACACCCACAGCCACCACCCCCAGGACCCTATCCCACACCCAGAACACCCCCCCGGACCAACACAGACGCAGCGCAGACAAAGACAGCGGAACCCCAGGAAACGTACCAGCCGCACAGACCCAACACCTGACAATGTCACCTTCCACTACAGGCTGAAAGGGACAACCAACCTATGCATCCTGACCATCATCGCCTAACAGGCCTATGGCAACAACACCGCAGACGACCAACATCCCACCCCACACAAAGCTGATGGCGTGGCTGCACCTGTTGGCCCCAGGGACCCCCCATTCCAACACCCGCCAGAGTCGGAGGAGTCTCACAGCCAGCCACATACAAGTCCCCCACACCTGCCCTGGACATCACCATCACCCTGGTACCCCAGTCCCCATATGTACAACACAAGGCGCAGGATCCGCTGGAGACCAAGCAAGGGCCAAACGCCATAGAAGGATGCACGCACGTGTTGGGGGCAACACACAGCACACATGTATTACCTGTGCCCCCTGGTGACACAGCACACAATCACCACAACCAGAAGCACACGTCTCACACCAATGTGCAGGCAACAACAGAACACCGTGGAACACCCAACAATGTCGCCACCAAATACACAGCAAGTGTGTATGATACTTTCATCCTCCAACAGTCCATCATCAACCAGCGTTCCCAAGATGGCAACAACTGAAATGCACACCCCCTTGGCAAGTCCTAAATGAACACCCCACACACCTCAACACCACAACCATGCAACTCACAACTCTGGCAATGCACACGTCACAAAATCACATACAACAGGCACAACAATATGCCCACCCACCAGACATGACAGAACAACTTACAATGTCCACATGGGCAGAGCCCTGAACATGAGCCAGCAACGGCATGGCACCTCAGCCACACAATATCGGAATATGGGGAGAGGTGGCAACCAGGCATGTGTGAAAGATGCAGTAGAACCATGATTGGGAAAGTACACAATGCCAACAGTGCCGGAGATGTGCTGGACACCTCGCAGTATGCAGAACACACCCATATCCATGGCGACATACAGCGCTTGCGTATGGAGTGTAGTGGACAGTGGACGCCACCATGTCACCACAGCCAGTGGGGGACATCATGGAAATGTTGCCTGTTACGCCCCCCCAAGCGTCAGCGGAGTGGGATGGCCCGGCATACGCCACGCCAGTATAGGGGTGTGAATAAAAAGCACGTAGGCCTGGGTGTGGTCCTCTTCCAGAAAGACCAATGTCTCTGCCAGGGCAGCACCTCCCACCCCGCCACGAGGCCGACGCCGTCCTCGTGAGCTGAGTTGCCTGCGATGCAGTGCGCCTGCTGGTCCCCAGCACGCTGGACCACGAACACGTCAGGTCCGCCCCTGCATAGCCAGGCCACACTGATCACCTTCCAACACGGCGTGTGTCAAGGAGGGCCCACCATGTGCTGGCTCAAGCTCCAAGCCAGAGGCCCGCGAACTTGGCAGTCAGCTCAGACCACCAGGCCTCCACGACACAGGCCTGCTTTCTTCCCTTTTCGTTGACGTACTCCACTGCCACCCCCGGACTACTCTTCGGACCAGTAGGTCCCACATGTGGAACTGTGTCTTGAGTCATGAATGGCAGTGACCCCATATCCCGGCCAGTGACCACAGCACCAGACCCCCCAGTTCAGTGAGGCATAGTTCCATATGGGCATCTTGCGACACATCGTGCCACTAACCCTGTTCAACGCCAGCCTGCTACACGTGGTGCCACTAACCCTGTTCAATGCCAGCCTGCTACACGTGGTGCCACTTACCCTGTTCAATGCCAGCCTGCTACACGTGGTGCCACTAACCCTGTTCAACGTCAGCCTGCTACATGTGGTGCCACTGAACCTGAACTTCGCAGGCCGGTGGGGCCATCCAACCTAAGCCGGCGACACAAGGTGAATGGGCCGTACTGACCGCTGCCTCAGGCCTACACCACGGTCAGGTAGGTCACACATTTGGAACTGAGTCTTGATTACACCATGGCAGTGAACATTAGTTAAGGCAGACAACTATACACCATACACCCTTCGATGTGATGGCAACAAGTCTGTGCATGGCATCACAACCACACGTGTCTGTGGGCCTACGCAGACCACTGCCCTCGGCCAATGCTGCGCTCGAGTGGGATCACAGAATTGGAACTGAACATCAGTAATTCAAAAGGCTGAATACATGTCTTTGCACGCACGGAGGGGTGTAAGAGGATGACGCATTGCAGGCCGGAGGGAACAGGATCATTGTCACATAGGTGATTGAACACTACCGACAACTGCCACTGTGTCACTAACTCTGTGCCCCGTAAGCCAACAACAGGTGGCTGTGGGCCCATGCTGACTGCTGCCTCCGGCCAACACTGCGGTCCAGTAGGTCACAGAGACTTTATTTGGCAATGTTGGAGTTCACATCTGTGTACCGGCATCATCGCAGACTGCATCCTCTCTGAGCATCTGTGCCACTGAGTGTGTTCCCCGACATTCATGGACACTCACTGGTCGTACATTGTTGGTTTTTGTGTCAATGGAATAGGGGCTAGTTTTCATCCTCTTGTAGCTGATCCCGAATTGTTGGTGACTACGAGGGTTGCCCTTTCCACTCCTCAATTTTCTGCTTCTGGATAACATCAGACCTTCCACTGTTCCCTGCAACACTCCGCAACATACACCTCGGACATTGATGGGGACCCGCTCAGGTCGCATGGCCCATCTGACTGCACCGCAAGTCACCGTCCCGTGGCTGGGTGCCTGTGCCAGCCGCAGTGCATCCGTGGCCACTAACTCTGTGCTGGTCATGCCTGGGACCCCTTCTTCTGAGACATTGAATGGCCTCTGTAGCGATGGTCTTGGGGTCATCAACGCCATGTGTCTGTGGCCCTGCGCTGTCCGCCTCCTCCGGCCCCAGCTGCGGGCCACAAGGGCCCACACATGGCATCGAGTCTTGACCGGCCCAGATGTCGCATCACCACAGGAGGCACACGGCAAGGACCACCTCCAACCTCCACCTGCCAGAGGCGAAAGGGTGGTCCTGACAGACCTATGGAGTTGCCCAGACCTGTCGTGGATGCCATCACCGGCCTGCTGCCCTGCTCAGCACTCCAGGTGCCAGTGACTCAGTGCACCACAAGCCATTGTCCGTTACTGATTAAGTTAAGTGCTGTTGTGAGGTTGCGCAGCAATGTCACCTCATGCAGTGTGGAGGACCTGGGACCATGAGGAGGATGTGTCAAGTGTGCAGACGGGAGAAGGCACAGACAATGGGAGGGCAGGTGGCAGCAGCCCCAGGGCAGGAATGCAGACTGGTGGCAGTAGTCAAGCTACACACCCGAATCTGATACTGGGTATTGCGCTGTGGACTGCGGACGCAACTGTCACCTCAGGCAGTGTGATAGACTTGGGACGCGATGAGGAAGTTGATGCAGGTGTACCACACCCCACTGCATCTGCATCAGCACTAACCCTAAGGGACACAATCCTAGCAATACCTTCACATGAGCACGCTCTTCTCTAGTGCCCCTACCTCAGTGCACTGCAACTCACGGAACGTCCAGACTGAATATTAGGTGACCTCTGTTCTTACTCCGGATCCCTCCATGTTGCTCTGCAATTGACTCTGTTATGCTGGTGTTTTCTGTTTCTATTTGCACTGGTGTCCACTGTTCAGGTTATTGGCAGCACCAAGCACTCCATGCTTATACTCACCCCACACACATCCAGCACAGGCGTCACTGTACATGTGGCCCTGCCAATAAAGGGGCCGGGCGCACGTGCCCGTAGCCAGTTCAACATGATATGTGCATGTGTCTCTGTGGAGGTGTGGGTCTCCTTTGTGGGGTGTAGGTGGTCCCTGAAGGGTATTAGACACCCACGTATCTGTTCTACTTCGCATTCCATGGGTTAGGCAACACCCTCACCTGTTGGGCCACCTCCTTTTGGCGTTCGGCCACCTGGCATTGGGGTGTCATGTGTGGGTGGGTGACGTGTTGTGAGGCAGCCGTGATTGTGGGTGATTCATGCTGTGTGGTCTGTTGCAGAGTCTGGGTTCTCCTCTGAGTAGCTTGTCTGCCCTGGTCCTGGTGGTGGGTTGTGTGGGATGTCCATGGGCTGTTGTAGGGCGTCGGTGTTGGGGTGTGGTGTTTGTCTCGGGCATCACTGATGGGTTGTCTGTTCAGACCTGCTGGAGGTGTGGTTTGTCCCTCTGCATTGTGAAGGGAGGTGCATGTTGGCATTGTGTTGGCGCCTTGTTCTTTTCGACATGCAGACTGTGTGACAATGTACATTGTGACTGTTTAGGCAGTGGTGGCTATTTGAATTGGGGCAGTGTACATTTGGCCTACATGGCTGATGTGGGGCTGTAGGGGCAGATGTGCATCTCACAGTTCCCTGCTCTGTCCAATGTGATTGTTCTGTTTCTGCACCTGGGTGGACCCAGTTGTGTCCCCTGTTCTGCAGTGTGGGTGTTGCACCTTGTGCCACATTGTCATGGTATGTGCTGTGATTGCTAGTGTGTGTTCTGCAGTGTGCTACGGGGATGGGGGACATGTCCCTGGGTACTTGTGGATATGCAGTGTGCTACACCACATTGTGCATGTGTGGCATTGTGCCCATCACCCCCCGTCCCCCCAGTCCCTGTTGGATCCTCACCCTGTTGTTGTTGTGTCAGGTCCTGTCGAGCTGTGTCAGTACTCCCTTCTCCTTGTACCCTCTCCGCAATGTGGACTGTGGCCTGGCTTTCCTCCTGCTCCTCCTGTGTCGCTGGACTGCCACCTCCTGTCGCCGTTGCTGCCTTCCTGTTGGCCGAGGGTTTGTGCCTGGTTTCGGTTGTCACGTCCTGGCGGAGCCTCTTGGCCTCCTGGATTGGCCTCCTGGGCTCTGTGACTGCATTCTAGGCGGTCTGCTTGTGGGTCATTTGCTGGTAGTGTTCTGTCGCCTCTGTGGCCTTGGTCTTGTTTTCTTCTGCGGTCTGCACCCCGTCTTCCTCTCAATTTTCTCCTTGGCCTTCCCCAAGCCAGTTGTTCCTTGCTGGTGGTCTGTGGGGGTTGTGGGGTTCGCGTTGCCCTCTGCGCTTGGTCAGGGTGCATGGATGTTGCTACGTGCTTTGGCTTGTTTCTGGTGTGTTGTGCCTGTGGTTTTTATGATGCAATTGCCAGCCAGACGCGTGGGAGTTGCAGGCCTGAGGCTGCTTTTCGCAGCTTTTTGTACCGCGATTGGCCTCATCGCATGATTTCTCGCATTCACGTTTCGCATTTTTTGGGCATGGTGTTGATTTACACGCTGGCATTTGACGCGTTATCTGGTGACTATCACATGGTACCGCCTTGTTGTGAATCCCACGTTGACACAGGGTTATTTTCCCATGATAGGCTGCATTATTGGAAGTTGCGTTACGCTACTCTTGCGGTAGTTATCACACGTTCTTGTGAATATACCCCTTAGTCTTCTTAAATGCATAGATGGAAGCATGCATATTGCATACACCAAATTGGTTGGTTGCTATTCACTCACTATATGAACTACTAGGTTCTACTAGGACTGAAGTCACGTGAGAGGACGCATCACGCAGGACGCTAAATTACCAAAAAATACTAAGTATTTAACTAATTAACTACTACCACTGTCTTAGTGACAGGACAGCCTGACATGACAAAGGAAACGACTGGAGTCTTTTCTATCTGCATTACCTAACTTAAATTCTCTATCCTCTCTTACATAACCAGCCCAAGCAAGCGCAAAGTTGCAAACAAATACAATTAGTTGGGCAGAGCACCTGTCTGGAAGAATAACAATCACATAATATAAGATTTTTAAAAGTAAGCTACCTGCATGTAAGCAGCAGCAGCATTCTTGCTAGTTGGGAAAAAAATAATATTTGCAATAACACAGAACAGAAGAACACAATAGTAATATAATTAGCTACTCACCAAGCCCCAGGACCTCAACACCTAGCAGGTCTAGCAGGTCCTGCTCCCAGTCCAGGATGTCGGACCACCGGTGCGTCAGTTGGTTTTGGCTGCGCCGGACCCCAGTGCAGTGAATCACTGCCCGGCGCACCCTCGCCCACCGCCGGTGACGCTCCCGGAGCCCGACCCAGGCCTGGCGCCTGCTGCCAGGGTTAAGGGGAGGTGGCGCTGGCCAAAAAAAATTAGTGCGGCCACCTCCACCTCGGAAAACAAGGCCCAGGCCTGCACCCCTTCCGGGCGATGCCTTCCGCAGGGAAGACGGCCGCGGCTCTCGCTCCTCCTCTTCCCCTGCTTACTAGTCTTCTTCACCATGGTTCTGGAGGGGCGGAAAAGAAAATGTAGGAAATAAAGAAAGGAAGTAAAAAAAAAAAAGCAAGTAATAGAAAAACAGTCAAAAAGCACTAAAAACGCACAACAAGTAGAAAAAAACGCAAAATATACACTCAGGAATAGAGAGGGATAGATAATAAATAAAAAAGATCAGAAAAAAGGTTTTAGAAACAAAGGATTGAAAAGACAGAGGGAGGATAGGAAAACAGGCCCAGAACCATACAAACATGAAAAACAAGATGGTCGCGCCCATGGGCGACCGCGTGGTGAAGTTTGCACAATATTTCCCCCCGAGCATGCAATACGCGTTCCCGAACATCAAAAATGCATTGCGAACGGGCGGAACAAACAACTACCTCTCTCGCGGAACTCCCCGTAGCTCGCAGAGTTTTTTTACAACATCGCGGAATTCTGCGTAGCACTGCTACGTAAGCTCCGCCCAGGCTTAATCATTCATCCAGTTGAAATGGCTAACATACCCATAGCAAAGTGCTTTTTTGTAGCGGGCAGATCTGATTCAAATGTGAACATCAACTGGGTGTCATCAGCATAAGAGATTATTTCAAAGCCATAAGACTCTACAATCTTAGCGAGGGGTGCCAAATTCCTCACCTGAATGGAAATACCTTGCTGCTAATGACTGGGAGAGATAATTTTGGACTTTTTGTTATAACAATTTGAATCCAACTAAGTCTCCTTGAACTGAACTTTATGGCTGAACTGATTTTTGAAATTGCATTGCCACTAAACTGACTGAGTCAATTTATCTTGGATGTTATCATTAGTCAGTTTGAACTACACATTTATTAGATACATTTAAATAGACTTTGTAGGGAAGAGAGAAGAATACCTAGGCCTGGGTCTGCTGAAGGCATAAGGTTGTCATTTAGAAGAACAGGGAGTAGAGCTTAGGAGTCTCCCAAACATCTTTGTACATACTCTTGCTGCACAACACTTGAACTTTGTTTTGCTGTTTTGCACAGGTAAAAACCGACAGAAAAGACTCTGCTGCTGCTACTTTCCACCCAACGGTCTGAGTTTTAGAGAAGTTATGGAACCTACTAATAGATGTTGAGAAGAAATTTATCGATTCAGTAGAAGATAGGAGAAGAAATATAATGGCTAGAGCAGCAAATCACACAAATGCACCAACATGAGCCAAGGAAGAGCTTGAGAATAAGGTGGCTGGGAACATAGCCGCATTAGCATTATATTGGCAAAATTATGGGAAATTATGTGTATATAATAGTAAATCTTATTTAGATACTTTGTAGACAGGAGTGAATGTGATCACACTTTTGAAACCAGTGGAAATGAGGGACTATATTTAGATGAAGAAGATCCTGTTATTCCTGCAGTTTACTATATCTGTGGGAAGAATGCTTATTACAGATTACCCAGGAGATGGTATGGAACATTTTATATGGGGATAGTTTTTCCCAAAATCTATCGTTCCCTACAGGGGAAGAACATGTGAGAACTAAAAGGGTGCCAGTGCTAGTGAAATTGTGGGAGACTTCTTTGGTGTCATGATTCCCTATGTATGAGTGACCCTAATATCGCATACGATTAGGAAGCTTTTCACTGTGGTCAATAAGTTGTCTACTAATACGGCTGGAGCATTTTAGTTCTAGATATTGAGATGGTAGCTATTAGATCTATGGGTTT
This sequence comes from Calotriton arnoldi, assembly GCA_963921515.1. Taxonomy (NCBI): domain Eukaryota; kingdom Metazoa; phylum Chordata; class Amphibia; order Caudata; family Salamandridae; genus Calotriton; species Calotriton arnoldi. Next base: position 7,729 of record CAWUFW010020601.1, on the reverse strand, counting down.
GCAGAACAGACTTGCATTAGATGTCCTTCTTGCAAAGGAGGGCGACGTCTGCAGAATGTTAAAGGTTCAGCAATGCTGTACTTACATTTCTGATAAGATCAATGATTTGAAGAAATATATTGAGAACATTACTGACCTGAAGAAAGATTTGAAAGAGTTAGAAGCAACAGGTGCATAGGACGCAATAGGGAAAGGATTTACTGCTGTAGGCAGATGGTTTGGAATCCTAGAAAGTGGAATTGTTGGAAGTATCTTGAGACCCTTGGTGATAATTACTCTTTGTGTATTGTTCCTGTTTTGTAATTCATAGCGGATACCAATGTGCACAGGTGAAGAGAGGCGTAAAGAGAAAGAGAGCAGACATAGAACTAGAGGTACAGACGAAGCAAATACTATGATGGCATGAAGTATGTGGAGGAATCCAGATGAAAGATGATGAAAACCATTAGATTATAATTAGTCAATGTGATAATAGATCTATATCTTGATGTGATGGCTTGATTTGCCATCAGAGGGGGCTTGGAGTAGGGTAATTTTGGCTCCACCCTTCACAAATACGCAATATATACATGCACTTAGCACCATATACTCTGTGTGTTCTAATGTTACTAATGTAAAGTGTTGCACTTGAATTCAGTACTGAAGTGCATTCACTTTAGAACTAGAGATTTAATATACTATGGGCCTCATTTATGGGTCTATGACATAGGGCAGCACAGCAAGTCATCCTGCTGCGATGCCCTACATCAAAATGAAAGGGCAGGAATGCACCATATTTATGCAATACGGTTCATTCCTGTCCTTTCTCCCTGCGCTGGTACCATATCAGCAGCCTAGTGCCTACATAGGCACCATTGAACCATGGTGCAAAGGTGTCTCTGTTGCATGTGGGATTGTTTTTGTGCAGGAAGGGACACTTTCCTGCAAAAACAAATCCTAAGAGCATTTTCCTCTTTTCTATGCGTGCTGCAGAATAATTGTGTACATCTGGGTCACTGTCAAAATCCATGGGAGTTGTGTGGGAAAACCTACTGCAATGACCATCGAACAGCTCCCAAGCACAGAGATGCATCGCCTTAATCAAGATTTATGAGGCCACTCAAAGCGATGTAAGATGGCTCTCCGTGACTGCATAAATCAAATTCAGAGCCCTGTGTCACGCATGTACTATTTACAATGTGATGCAGGGCTCCTGTGAATAAGTCCATATGCGTGCCTTAACCTTATTAAAATGAAATGTACTCTTTAAGTGATTATACTATTAAAATGTATTTACTGTAGAAACTAGAAAGATTTATGTAATGTGTGCACTAATGTTTCTATATTAGTATCTATAATGTAGTTCTTATTCACATTTACGCTCATGTAATTCATAATATTAGTATTCGGTAGAGCTATAGATAGGTAAGATTCGCTGGCTATTGGGTCATTTTAGAGTTTCAATATCAGTGTGGTTTCGGAGATCATCATAGTCCCGGTGATTTTTCCTGTTTCTAGGAAATAAATAAATACTTGTGCCAGAGGTTCTTCAGGGTTTATAATTTGTAAATGTTTTGATAACTCCTAACACCATGAACGGTATTATGAGTTCCTCTAGAATTTCTAGCACATCAAGGGGTATTTCTGGGAAGGTCCTCACTGAACCAAGACATAAGCAACCCAGGAACAGTTATCTCTTAATCTTTTGTATTTGTTAAATTGTGTTGCATATCTGTATTATTTTTAACACACACCCTGTCTGCTTTTTTTCCAATCTCTCATAATTAATCTGCTTAGTTCAAAGCTTTGTATCTGCTGTTTTGTGTGGTAGGATTTGCTCAAGATCCCCTCTGGTATTTTATTGTTCTTTGTATGTCCTATGAAAGCATGTGCGTTCATGGTCTGTTTTTAATTGCTTTATAGGCTGTTGTAGTTCTGTTTCTTTGCCTTATTTAAGGGGACAAATATGTTGTGAAATGTATAATAATTTCTACCCTAACAGCTGCTTTCACATCACATCTGGTTAACTATGTGATATCTTTGCCTTTATTTTCACAAAAATGGTTCTATAAGGCTTCTCTGATAGCATGTCTCAAGGTGGAGTCTTTAAAAGAGATTTCATTCAGACGCCTCTATTTAGGGGAATTTTTTTCTATTGATATATTATACATGATTGTCTCAGGAGTGAGGTCCGATAGCAACTGGCTGCCTATCAAACTAGGTATGACTAGATTGAGTGCTATACATTGGATAAGAAGGAGGTCTACTCTTGATGAGGTTCTATGTATCTATCAATAGAAAGTAAAGGCTTATTCTCCTGGGTTTTGAGACCTCCATATATCGATCAGGTGTAGGCCACTCAATCCGTTTACTACTGATGAGGTAGGGATATTGATTCTCTGGATAAAACTGACTGGTCTTCTGCATGACTTAAGGATACATTGATATCTACACTCATAATCAGAATACTCTCTTTATTGATTGCGATTAGCGGGTATGGAGTTCTTGAAAAATGGCTCTTTAGTCTTTATTTGAATTTGGGTCATAGATACCATCCAAAGATGTTAGCTTACCAACTAAATCCCCTTTAGAGATCAAAATGTACCTTCTTCATATCTGTGTATTGATTTTATTGTAAATTTTACTAATTTTTATGTGTGAAATTACCACTCCGTTATTCTTTATGGGGACTTTTGAGTGCAATTGTTATCAGTATAGGGTTGAATGTAATCTGTGTATTTCCTTCATTAGTAAATGTGTCTCTTGCTGTAAGGCTACAGCATTTTCTTTTGAACCAAGCAATTTCAAGAGTGTTTAACAAGTTATGTGTCTAGGATAGCCTCTCATTTTCAAATCTTACTAACAGCTTTTACCGATGTTATTCCAACAAGTGCTGAAGTCTCAGTGTGTGACTCAGTTTCGTTCTTCTGGATAAGTTTGTCTCTGCACTTGACAAATAATATAGGGAAAATGAGGATAGCGATTTTACAAACTTGGGGATAGGGTAGGTGTAAAACATATAAGTATATAAACCTAAACATCTTTGCTACAGATGGTATGAAGAACGGGTACCAGAAAGCTATTCTCTGCATGTTGATAATAATAGCGTACAATTGAGTAATTTTCTCATGATATGTTATGTTATGTTACTGGGCACTTGTAAAGCACATGGCTACTCCATGGAGTGTCCCGGCGCTGGAAGAAACCAGTGACAGAGCAGTTCAGGCACACGCAGAGAGGCCAAATCTAATGTAAGAAGAGCCAGGTTTTTAAATCTCTCCTAAAACTAAGGAGATCCTGAGCCTGTCGTAAGGAGGGCGGCAGGCTGTTCCATAGCTGAGAAGCCACCACTTGGAAGGAACGACCACCCATGCGGGAACGAGAGAACCTTGGGATAGTCGATAGCCGCTGGGTAGAAGACCTCAAAGTTCTAGGTGGAGCATAGTGCTGGATTCTGTTCCTCAGGTAAGGAGCCCCTATATTGTGGAAGGCCTTGTAAGCCAGTACCAGGGCTTTGAAGTTTGTCCTCTTGTGTGCCGGAAGCCAGTGCAGGGACTTTAGGTAAGGGGTCATATGTGTCCTGAGTAACCCTGGGCAAAGCACTACGCTACGCTCGCGTAGTTTGCGAAGTTTGCGCTACTTCGCACAACGCGAATTGCACGTAGCACAGTGCAAACACGCGTAGCGTAGCGTAGCGTAGTGCCGCGGTCATTTTTGCTTGCTCGCGGTCCTCAACGTCAAGTTGGCGACCGCGAGCAAGCAAAATGACATCCCGGCGAGACTTTTTCCTCGTTCGCGATCAGCAACATCAAGTTGCCGATCGCGAACGTGGAAAATAAACCTCCCGGCGAGATTCTCAACGCGGGGAGGTCAGGTTTCTCATTGCGAGTGGTCCTGTATGCTCGCCGACCGCTCGCGATGAGAAACTACCAGTCCGCGTTGAGAAAGCTGCCGCTTGAGTAAAAATCTACTCGAGCGGCAGTAAAAGACAGCTCGCACTGTGCAAGATGCAGTTTTTAATGATTGCACAGTGCGGACAAGCATCCGGCACTGTGCAATCATTGCGAACAGCGCACTAAGCAGTTCGCGTAGTGCTACGCGTAGCTCGCGTAGTGCGAACTGCACTTTGCGTAGCTTCGCGTAGCGCTACTTCGCGAACTACGCCCAGGCTTAGTCCTGAGGCCTACCATAAGTATGGCTCTTGCCGCCACATTTTGTACCACCTGTAGACAGCCTAGTAGATAATCAGGGAGGCCTAAGTACAAAACATTGACATAATCGAGCCTGGATATAATCAGTGCTTGGACTACTGTTTTCCTGTGAGAAACTGGGAGTAATGGGAGGAAATTCCTCAACATTTTCAGTAGGCCAAAGCATGTGCCGGCCACTGATTGGACCTGGGATTTCATGGACATGTCCACATCCAGTTTCACCACGAGGTTTTTCACTGTGGTTACTGAACTTGCAGGGGGAGACATATTCTGCGGCCATCATTGACGCCATTCCTCACCTGGGTTATGGTCAAAAAAGATAATTTCTGACTTTTCAGAGCTGCACATCAATTGATTCTGTTTGAACCAGGCGAACACCTTGGACAGGCAGGTATTTATCACGCTTCCACTCAGCACCTTATCCTTGTTGCAGGTGAACAGCAACTGCGTGTCATTGGCGTATGATATTACTTTAGCACCGTATTCTTCTGCCAAAAGCGCAAGGGGAGCCATATATACGTTAAACAGAGTAGGGCTTAAAATAGATCCCTGTGGAACACCTATTTTCATAGAGGGGATAGGGGCCGAGAAAGGGGGACCATACTGTTTGCTGGCAGCTTTCCAAGTAGGAGGTAAACCACCTGAGGACCATGCCACCAATGCCGCAGGCCTGGAGTCTGTGCAGGAGTAGCTCATGGGGCACAGTATCGAAAGCTGCGGAAATGTCCAGAAGTATCAGTACGGCTTTACCTCCTCTGTCAAGTGTAGCTTTGATAGTTTCCAAGACTTCCAGTAGGGCCGTCTCCGTACAAAAATTGGCTCTAAACCCTTACTGGCTCAGATGTAATACGTGATTGGCCTCAACAAAATCAGAGATGACAGTGTTTACATATTTCTCCAGAGCCTTGGAGAAGAAAGGCAACAACGAAATTGGCCGGTAGTTACTAGCTACAGAAGGATCGGCTGAAGGTTTCTTTAAAAGCGGGAGAATTTTCCCATGTTTCCAGCTGTCAGGCATCAATCTCTCAGACAAGGAGAGGTTCAGAACCAAATTAAATGCTGGGTTGATCACCTCAGCGATGGATGTCAATATTTTTGCAGGGCAAGGGTCTGAGGGGGAGCCTGATTTCAGCGCTTTCATTATCTTCACGGAATTGGCCAACGGAATCGGAAGTGCAGGAGGGCCCTTCAGTGTTAGAAATAACAAGGGGACAGACCTGTGTTACCATCCATAGCATGGGGTGATTCTCCAAGCGAATCTTGGATGGTTTTGATTTTTTTATAAAAATATTGAGCGATAAGGCTAGTCCATTCATTTGTGGGGGTGAAAAGGCTGTTAATTGCGCAAGGGGAGGAGAAATCTTTTATAATTTTGAAAAGTTCCTTGCTGCTATTCCCAGCTTGCTCAATTTTCGAGTCAAGGAAAATCTTTTTTCCCTCGCTTACTTTGGCATAATGAGCTTTTAGCGCCGATTTGTAAGCAGTTTTATCCAAGGGATTAACATTCTTCCTCCAAACTCTCTCAAGACGTTTGCAGGCACTTCTGCTCTTCCTGAGAGCCTCAGTAAACCATGGGGCAGAGGCTCTGCAAAATTTCGCAGCTCGGATCTTGGGAGGGGCAAGTTCAATCGAGCGCTTCTGGAGCCAGTTTTCTAGTGAGAGTACATTGCTCTCTAAGTGACCACTAATAGGGATAAGATGTTTCCTAAGTGAACGAGCTAAAGCCTCTGAAGTAAGCTGATTGAATGGCCTGAAACTAGTGGCACGAGGTTTGCAATAAGATTGAGACCAACCTGATTCCTTACATACTCTGAAGGTAAGTAGAAAGTGGTCAGACCAGATAATGGGGGAGGGTGGAACTATTTCAATCCTGGCCATAGAGAAAATCTGGTCTAGAGTGTGGCCCCTTTCGTGGGTTGGGAGTAGAACATAAGGTGTCAGATTGAGGATGCTTAGTGATTCATACAGTTTCAGGGACTCTGGGTCAGTTGATTGGTCCATGTGGATATTAAAATCCCCAAGTACCAGGCAGTGGCTGTATTTGGCTACAATAGGAGAAATGGCATAGCCTAGTGGCTCCAAAAACAGGCCTGCCGGCCCCGGTGGACAATATATTACTACGCCAGCAATAGACAGGTGGGCAGACACAGTCAAAAGAAAACCGAGGCTCTCAGCTCCTTCTAACTCTGTAGTAGATAGTAATGAGCAAGAAAAAGTGTTCTTGTAAATAATGGCCATGCCCCCACCCCTGCCTCCTAGCCTGTCCTTTCTAATGATCAGATGACCAGGAGGGATCGCGTTCGCGATGGTGGTGTTGGAGCCATCATTAAGCCACGTCTTGGTTATAAACATGATGTCAGGCTTGAGATCAGTGAGGAGATCAAAGAGCTGAAACTCATGCTTTTTTATAGATCGCGTGTTCAGAAGAACTGCCTTCAGATTCTTCTCAATCCCCAGTTCTGAGAGGGGGGGGCGTAATTGGCCGGATTCTCCCACCTCGCAGCACATCCTGCGTCAGGAGGGGGGAGGGCCACCCAATTGCAATATTTGCATGTGAGGCAGTTTGTGCCTACTGCAAGAGAGAAGTGGGAGTGGCAGCTCGGACACTTACTTATTGCAAGAAGACTTTCTTTGCTGTAACACATTCGATAATCATTTGGGTACAGATTTCCTAATGCGGAACCGGCAGCCTTTCCGACGCCGGGCGCCTCCGGGATGCTGACGGGCGCAGACGCACAGCGTCCCATTTTAAAATCCCCAGGGTTGACAACTAGACCGCGCCGTCAGAGCAAAAATGGCGGGTTCCAAAATTTCCTAATCAGATTCCTCCCTCTCAGGGTTCGATTCCCGCCTCCCTCCGCACAACAAATTCATATACAATGCAGTAAGTTAAAATTCCATTTTTAAAAGCAAGGCAGAAAGTTAAAAATAATAGCAGCTGATTTTGATTCTGTGCAAACAAGCAAAAAGCAATTAACAGCAAGAGCAGCAGCGAAGGTGCCGCTAATTGCACTACCACAGGTTCGAGCGCGCTAGCGCAGCGTCCCGTTTTATAATCCCCATGGTTGACAACTAGACCGCGCCGTCAGAGCAAAAATGGCGGGTTCCAAAATGTCCTAATCAGATTCCTCCCTCTCAGAGTTCGATTCCCGCCTCCCTCCGCACAACAAATTCATATACAATGTAGTAAGTTAAAATTCCATTTTTAAAGGCAAGGCAGAAAGTTAAAATTCCATTTTTTAAAGCAAGGCAGAAAGTTAAAAATAATAGCAGCTGATTTTGGTTCTGTGCAAACGAGCAAAAAGCAATTAACGGCAAGAGCAGCAGCGAAGATGCAGCTGACTGCACTACCATTGTTCAAGTAGTTGCTTCAATTGAACATTCAATGTTTGTTTCATTATGTAAAAGTCTCAATAAAGAGAGAGGGACTCCAATACCCCAAAGGAAGAGGGTACCAATAAAGACTATAAGTCAAAAAAATCTTCCTATGGGACACACAAACCTAGATACTGATGCACCCCAACATATAATAACACTCA